>JAUZNJ010032583.1:0-13608 GCA_034780135.1 Jordanella pulchra | reverse complement strand
CCACTGTTGCTTCATGCTTGCTTAGTGTGAGGGATTGCTGTCGAGTCAATGATTCGATGCAATCAGCTGGTTTTCCTGAGATAGATACTCTGTGATGTGATTAAGTAGTCTCTGTAATGTAATGTGTAAATGTATGACATTTGTTGTCAATAAACTGATCTGCTACACAGAAGTGGTAGTAACTATTTACATTTACTAAAGTAATCTCCTTTTTATGTTTTTCTAGGCTCTAGTGTCCTTTATTTTGTATCATTTTTGAAAGTAGGCAGACAGGAAAGGGTGGAGAGAGAGGGGTAGACATGCAGCAAAGGTCAACTGGCCGGGATTTGAACCAGCGGCGTTCGCATCTAGGCCTCCATACATGGTGGCACGCTTAACCACTACCACTCCCAACTAAAGTAATCCTTAACACTGCACATTCATGCACCTTCACCAGCAGTTTTACTGCAATGTGCATTTTATTACCCGAGTAATTTTATTAGACTGCAAAAAAATTAAAACCAAGTTTAAAATAAGAAAAGAAAGTATTGCATTGTGTTATTTCAAGTGGATAATATCAATTCTTGGGGCCAAAATATTAATTCCTTTAGCAAATCATCATATTTTCCCATCAGATTAAGGAAAAACACACTTTTTAGGAAATGTTCTTTATTTGTAGATTGTTTTTGCAGTGAAGCCTGTATCTATGGCCAACCTGAATGCATAACTTTAACACAAAACTGGTTTGTTGTGGGCAAAAAGCATCAGACACACACAGAACGTGAGTAAACATGTGTTGAAGTAGCTCTACTCTTACTTGAGTCTATGACTCGATTTGGGGTAATGCTGCTACTAAATATGTAAAAAAGCTCTACTTTTCAAAAGTTTTTCTTACCTAAATATAATTCTATCCCATTTTACCTCACACTATTAGCTAATAGTTTTCAGTGCTATTATATTCCAACTGAATAACATTTTTTCATAGACTGTGAGGATAAAAACAGAGCAAAAGACATCAAACCTCTGCAGATCGTGTGAGTAAAGGTAGGACGGGCTTAATGTCTGTCACTGTCCACTGGAGACGCACTGCATGTTTTGTTTTAACACAAACAGGTTGAATGCTGTTTTATCCAAGCTAACTTTATTCAGAGAGCACTTCAGAAACACTTCAGGTCTCAACTTAAAACCTCTGCATAAAAATTCTCTTTAGCCTAAAGCAGGATGAACAGCGTATCGGTCTTATTGGACGGTGCAGAGAGGACTACTGTTGTCCTGTGGACAGAATACCATCTGTGGGACGTGAAGAAGCTGCTGCGGTTATCGGGCCGATGCAGACGGAGAACAGCCCGGCCTCAGAAACTGTTCCCATCTTATCTCTGAAGCTCATGTCGCTCTTTGGAGTTTCATTTCTCTGAGTGGGACAAGTTGAAGGGCGACAGAAGCAGCACAATGTACTTCTGTGAAACGTTTGATCAAAACTTGGCCAATCCGATCGGCTTCTTTCTGTTGTTTCTGAACACTGGATCCACCGGATCAGAACAGCACACAGAACTGAGTTGGTCAATCTAAAGCGCTCCGTCATTCTAGTCCAGCACTGCTGGCTCATAGCTCGGATGGATGAAGCTGTCTTTGTTGCCATGGTCACCAGAGGTTGTATTGCTGTCCATTTAGAGGTTCTTACTCAGTCAGAGAACCAAAGTTCTGCTTTGGTTCTGTCATAAAATAGCAATAAAAACTGCAGCTCCAGCCTGAAATATGATCCTCATAAATAAATGCTGAAGCTGTTCTCAGAATAGCAGCCAGTACTTCATTTGGGGAGGAAGGCAGAGGTGTTGATTTCAGTTCCTGTCTGGGCCCAATGTCCGATCCGTTCCTGCAGGGCGGCTGCTTCCTGCTTGGATCAAGGATGCAGTGATTCTGCAGAACATTTAGCATTAGACTGCTTTTCATTAAGAACTATTCTTCATTAAACCTGTAAAGTCCTGATCCAATCCACATATTTATATCCCCCCCCAGGAAGTCAGAGGTTTATTAAATTGTTCTTTCTCAGGCCTACTAAGGATTTTAGGTAAAAGTTTTCAAACTAAACAGTACGTGAAGGTTTAAGCTGATGGATCAGGTGGGACCACAGTCCTCCGTTATCTGCAGAGTTCCATGCAGGAAAAAAACTCTTTTACAATCCAGAAAATCCCCATAACAAATAAAAATGTTTCCACTGGTTCTCGGGTTCAGTCATTGATGGAAACAATGAACACTTCTAGTGTTCTATGTATGTGTACCCAAACATGACCATTAATAAACACATCAATACAGTTCTGATCGTTACCTGAATGAGGCAGAAGCAGCAGTTTCAGAACCATAAGCAGCCATTGGATGGATAACACTGCTATTTTTGATTTTATTTGTCCACCCAAGTGCTTAAATGAAAATTATAAAAATTTGTTATGGTCATTGGAGTATATTTTTAAAAAACCTGTGATCATTTGTTTATTAATGGTGAGTTAACTATGGACATCCTACCAGAGGCCACGCCCACACAGCCTGGTTCTGCTGGAGGTTTCTTTCTGCTAAAAAGGGGTTTTTCCTCTCCACTGTCGCTGCATGCATGGTTGGTGTGAGGGATTGCTGCAGAATCAATAAGACAATGCAGGTGAATGTCTACAGTCTTTACATGCAGGAGGGAATCCTGCAATCAGCTGATTTTTCTTAGATTGAAAACTTTGATCCAATCTGACTCGATGATCCGCTTGAACTGTCTGAAAAGTTCCATGAGATGACATGTTGTCAGTTAGAGCCATATAAATAAACTGAACATGACGTGTGTCTGCCAAATCAGACGGGAACGGATCAAATTTTTATCGGCTAATGAGGCTTTGGAACAGCCTGTTCCTACACCAAGGGTGTAGGACGGAAAGAAAGGAACTGGCATGGAGAGAAGGAGGTGCAACAGGAAGGGAAGGAAAAAAGGAGGAGAAAGGAAGGACAAGAGGAAGGGAGGAAGTATTCAAGGAAGGAAAGGGAGAGACAGGATGAAACAGTTAAACAGTAGGATAAGGAATGAAACCTTGACTTGTAAATATTTTCCAGACATCCAGCTGTAGTGTGGAGTTTAGAACATGCTCAGACCTCTCTGGTGTGAAGATGTCCCTGAGAGCATCCATGTCCGGCTGACTGACAACACAGGTCCTCCACCTGAGATCATGAGCTGAGTGTGAGGGCGGAGGTTGTGCATCTGTTGGCTAACACTGACCGGATCGGGTGCCATCTTGTTTCAGCCTCCTGGATCAGGACCTGCGTTCTTAGCGCTGCTGCCCGGTCTCTGTGAGGTCCAGGTTGATTCCTGACAGCAGTTCTCCTCCACAGGAGCGGTTCAGCAGCTCCTTCAGCGCTTCGTTCAGGTCGTTGTTGAACACGGTGGTGAAGCTACAGCTGGGAAACCCTCCCCCTCCTCCGTCCACCGGATGGGAGCCCACCACCTCCTGCACCCACTGCAGCTCGTTGCTGAGCTCCAGGCGCAGCGCGTCAAAGTGCCCCTGCCTCTCCTGGAAGCGCTCGCTGATGGTGGTGAGGCTGCAGCTGAATGCCTGCATGTCGTCCTGCAGGCTCCTCTTAGACGCCTCCACCTTCCTGAACTCGTAGCGGATCTGGGAGAGCTCGTGTCGGACGGCCTCGCTCTCTTCCTTGTACCAGGCTTCCTTCTCGTTGTATATGGAGACCAAGGCGTCGATGTCCTCCTGCAGAGAGTCATGAGCCTCAGCCAGGCTGGAGAAGGAGCTCTCCATCTGGTCGATTTCCTCCACCACCTGAGCAAAGCGCTCAAAGTTCACGTAGGTGTTGTTGGGTGGCATGCTGGAGTGGGACTTGATGGTGTACTCCCTCAGACGTTTGGTCTTCAGCTGACGCCGCTCCCGTCTCTTTGGCTCCTGGGCTTTATTTTCCTCTCTCAGCTCGTTTGACTGAAGGTTCAAAGGCAGAAAAGTTGAGAAGTCAGATATTCAGTGGAGGCTTGATTCTGGTTTACAAGGTTCTGGAGACTGGAATGATTCAGTTAACTGTTCACCACCAACCCAACCAGCCCTCCATTAAACCTGCTTTGGCTCAAACAGTTTGATCTTCAGGAAGTATTAAGCAGACTGATTATTTTCAAAATAAAACATCTGACTTATAAAGCAGAGATAGTTTTCACATCCATCATCGGACTGATTATCAGTAGTGTTCTTACTGGACTGCACTGAGACAGAACCATAAATGGACTTCCGCCTTAAGCAGGTTTTCGGTCCTTCTGATTGGAACAGGTCCAGAATGGCTGACCAGTTTCTGCACCTTGAAGCAGTTTGTGTCAGTCAGTAGATCAGTTGCCTTTGGGAGAAATGGGAACAGCTGCCGCTAACGCTGACCCCAAATATCCGTCTGAAATTGTTTCTCTGCTTTGTGACATTTCTTTTAATTCTGAGTCTTTTTCTGCCTGAATGATTTACTGGTCAGTTAGAAACTGGTTTGGTGTTAGACTGAAACTGAGGGAGAGAGCAGCCAAAGTCCAAATAAAAACTCTGAAAGAGCTTCAGGAACAATAGAAAACTGGAAATCACTTTTCTAACTGAAGTGTTTCTGTCCAATGAGACATTCTGAGTATGTAAACCATCTGCTTACCTTGATCCATGGGTGACTGAGAGCATCCTGAATGGTTAATCTCTTCCTGGGAGACACACACAGAATAATGAGCACCTCAAATCATGAGCAGCACCCCCATGTGGGGAGACCACATCTCACACTACCTCTTATCTTTCTCCAGCAGCTGGCTGATGAAGTTCTTGGCCAAGTCGCTGGTGTGACCAAAGAACTCCTCGTCAAACTCATAGTTCACAGCTGAGATGTTCCCCAGCGTGTCTTGCTTGGTCTCCCCCAGGAACGGAGACGCCCCACTCAGCCTGGAATGAAACAAACATCATTGTCCTGTTCGCTCAGTGAGGTCCAGCAGCAGTTGAAGAAATTTTGTTGTGGTTCACTTGCAGGATGTATGTGATCACCCCGATGCTCCACATGTCTGCCTCCAACCCCAGCGGCTCATAGTTCACAATCTCAGGAGCTGAAAGAGCAAAGAGACAGAAATATGAGCAGACCAGTTCTTTAAATCACAGCCTTTTAACATCTAGTCTGACGGTTGAAGAACCCAGAGCAGATTGGATCCTGGGGCTGCTATACCCTGAGATTGATTAGCTAGAGATCAGCAAATGAAATAAACTCAAACATTTAAGGAGAAATTCTGGAAGTTCAGGTTATAACACAAACTGAACATCGTCCTCAGCCAAAGGTGCTATCAGGTTCTCGTCCTGCACCTGTAACAGGTGAACTCCATCATAAGGAAGATCAACACCAAGAAGGCTGCAGGTCCAGACATGGTGTTGGTCAATTATTAAATATCTGGCAGGTTTCAGTTTGTTCCTGTCAATGAGAAATCTTCCTCGTGCTCCAGGGTTACCTGAGGAGTACCACAGGGAGCAGTGCGAGGCCCAAATTTCTTGACTTTATGCTCCCAACTGGTGGAACTATCAGACAGCATGGAATTAACTTCCACTGTTATGCTGATGATACTCAGTTGTATTTTTCCATAAATCCTGATGAAACTAACCCATTGCATAGACTACAAACATGTCTTGAAGACATAAAAACCAGGATGACCAAACTTACTGTCAGGAAGTGAGGAGGTTTGTTGAGGTTTCAAATGTAGAGACTGAAGCAGCTGTGGTTTTGTTGATTTATTTGAGGTTGGTGGCAAAAGAAGTATAAATCTAGTATCAAGGAATACAGGAGCCAGAACTGGGAGTAACACGGGAGGTCACATACAAGAGGAAATGAAAACTATCCAGCAATGAGCAACTGCAGAGAATATAAACTGGGGAGGAGAATATTGAACAATGAATGAATGAACAATGGTCCAAAACTTTGTTTTCAAACCGAAAAAAAGTTTTGGACCAATCACTGCCTTGCCTGTGACGGCGCTGAGGAACCACTTTAGAAAGACAGTTGGTCAACAACACAAAACTGCGTACTTGTCCGCAAACATGTAAACATGATAGATTGGCTGCAGATTTCACCAGTGTTACTGCTTTCTGCTGCTATATTTTGGAGTTCCCTTCCACTTGTCCGTCAAATTAAAAAGTGAAAAAAAATTGCATTTCCTGTTAAAATGCAGTTTGAATACAATAAAAAGAAACGTTCCGTTTAAGTAAACTGCAGAGAATGCTCTGAAATGTTTTAAATGAGTAAAACCATAATCTGAAACAACAAAACACAATTTATCTGAAATAAATCATTGGTGTTGAACTGTAAATAATTGCATAAAATTAAAAAGGCATAAAAATCCATAGATATGCTAAAGAAACCAAAAATGAAGGTAAAAATGCAAAGAAAAAGAAAAGAAGTTCAAGTTAGTGTAAAACAGTCTTTGAAATCTGGGCATATAAGGAGGATCCCTAGTAATGCAGGAGAGAACCGCCGATGAGCTCCACTGACGAAGCTGTCATTAACAGGCTAAAACACATTCAATAATAAAATAGACGCCTTTTTCATTTCTCAATCTTCCAACACCTCAGAGTGCCAGCCAGAGTCTGAGGACTTTATGATAAAATATTTGTCTCCCTGAGGAACAGTTTGAAGGTTGGAACCCAGAGACTGAAATCATCCAAGGAACTTTAAGTCTGACATGAAACAACTCTTTGCTTAACTTCTTTGCTTCTGCTCTGTTCTTCACACAAGATGTGAAAAAAAGATGAACTCTGACCTACAAACTCCGGCGTTCCGAAAATGTTCTTGAACTCAACTCCGGCTTCGATGGTGTGGGCCAGGCCGAAATCGATGAGTTTGATCCTCGGCAGCGCCACATTCTTGTCCAGCAGCATGATGTTTTCAGGCTGCAGAGACAGGAAGGGTATTCCAGGTTAGTGTCCGATGGTCCAAATGTTCTTGATTCATTGTTTACTACAAAACTGACAAAAAACACAAAACAAGACTTTAAACTCAGGAGAGAAGAAAACAACCTTCAATAATTTGTACAGCTAAACAAACCTTCTGGAAATCCTTCTCCTGGCCAAGAAAAGATCGTCCGTCCGTGTTTATCCCTTCTCTGTGTTTATTTTTTTAATTCTAATTTGAACTCTCTGTTGACTTTAAATCCTGTTTTGAATCAGTATCTAACTTCTCTTTTGGATTAGCAAAGTATTTTTGAAATGAATATTAATGAATTAATGGTAGAAGAAAGTGTTTTTAAGCAACAGAAATTCTGTTTGCTTTAGAACTGAGATGTTTTTTAGATTGTTGCCAGTTTGATGAAGAAACGTGAGAAAAAAGTGAATATTTCCATAGAAGGTTTTTTCATTGATAGAGCCACTACTGGTTCTATCGTCATCATTAGAGTCCCCCTGTGATACCACAGGCCGAGTTTGCACTGCAATCAAAGGGTTTGTGGTTCAAGACCCAGTTCTGGCGTTCAGTGTGGTGGTGTCTTTGGGAAAGACACTTCATCCTCATTGTCTACTGATGGAGGTCAGAGGGCGCGGTGGCGCCTGTGTATGGCAGCCTTCCTCCTGTCAGCGAGCCCCAGGACAGCTGTGGCTACAATGTAGCTTCCCTCCATCTGTGTGTATGTGAATGGCTGATTGTAGTGTAAAGTGCTTTGGTCGAGTCTCCTGACTTAAAAAAGCCCAACATAAGTACAGGCCACTTACATCAAAGGCAGACATTTTATAAAATTAATAAATGTTTAACTATAAAGGAGAGAAAATGTAAAGACTTAGTTGAACAAAGAGAAGAAAATGGACTCTGGTACCTGACATCTGTTCTTCAAAGGAGAAAGTTTTCATGATTAGAAGTGGAAACAACCGCCTGTTTTATAGACATGAGGTGATTTTTGGTCTTATTTAAAAAACTGTTTTTTGGATTTTGATCAGTTTTAGATTCTCTCTTTAGTCTGGGCTGCTGCACCATCTCTCTGATCAATAAAACTTCCAGACAGAAAGATGTTTAACCAGGATAGATTTTCACTGTTGTTGTTTCTTAGAATGATCCTGTTTTTGTCCCTCAGTGGGAAAACGTCATGTTTACCATCAAGTTGTTTCTAATCTGCTGTGACTGCGAAGAAAACGCTGAATCATAATGACGAGCAGGGACATGACAACAGGCCCTGAGGTCACAGTATGACCCCTCAGTGCTTCATGTGACCACACATGGCTCGAGTCGGGTCAGACCTTTAAGTCAAAGTGGGCTATCTTCCTGGTGTGGAGGTAGTTCACTCCTTCCAGGATCTGCTTGATGAACTGAGTGGCTTCCTCCTCGCTCAGAGACTCCTTCTGGGCCAGGAACTCAAAGAGCTCACCGCCAGAGACCCTGAAACACAAACACATTTTTACCAAACTGGGTCATTCTGCAGAACCTGAACTCAACTGATGTTACTATAAGAAGCATAATAAACGGTCCAACTCATCATCTACTCATCAAAGAACAAACTAACACTCAATAATTGGAAAACCTCTTCAGGGGCTGACCTCCGCCCTCTAGTGGCACTTTGGAGAAACCCAGTCCTGTTTGCACCTCTGTATCTCAGCCTTACTCTCTATTGAACTAACCAATATTTCACTATTTGGTTCATTGTTTGACAAATTAATAATAGAACAGCAAAGTTACTTAAATTGAAATGTTTTACAGAATTTGAAGCAGGATACGCTAGAAATGCCACCTGAGGAAGGAGCACATTTACAGAATAAGAAGAAATTCCATCTTAAATACCATTTTGTTTTATCTATTGACAGTTTTTGCTACATTACTGCTGTTCTTAAAGTAAACATCCTGCTTTAGAGACGGCATGCTCTACCTGACAATTCTTTTTTAATTACTAAATAAAATTATTTCAATAATTGATTAATAAAGTATAATCTGATTAATTGTTTCAGCCCTTTTCCCAACGGAACCATCATTCAAGGTTCAAATAGCTCAGAGAGTTGGACTTTATCCGACCCAGTTATCATTACATCAGTCCAAGTTTGAGTTGGA
This sequence comes from Jordanella pulchra, assembly GCA_034780135.1. NCBI lineage: Eukaryota > Metazoa > Chordata > Actinopteri > Cyprinodontiformes > Cyprinodontidae > Jordanella > Jordanella pulchra. The sequence goes on along the minus strand of JAUZNJ010032583.1, from coordinate 4,584 downwards.
TAGATTTTTTTTAGCGCCACCAGCTGTGAATACCAAGAAGGAAGCCATCATATTAAGAAAGACTGGAGGCGACAAATTCCTTTTGCAGACTTTAGAGAAAGATGTTTTTTGGCGCAGACTCATTCAAATGACTCTCATCACCCTTTTCAACCCTTGTCCCCTGCCTGGACACAAAATCAGTTGATAATTCTGCTCATTTTCTCTAAGATGGCTCCCTTCCTAGCAGCTTTAGGTCTGATCACACCTCCTGATATAACAGGGATGGGTTGGTGTCACTCACAGCTCAAGGATGAGCACCACATCGGTGCGGTTCTCATAGACATCGTGCAGAGTGACAATGTTTGGGTGCTGAATCTGCTGCAGGATGATCACCTCCCGCTCGATCTCCTCCCGTCGGACCCCTCGGGAACTCGCCATGCTCTGCCGCTTCTTGATGAATTTGGCAGCATACTCCAGCCCAGAGCTTCTCTCTCTGCATTGCTTCACGATGGCAAACTGCCCGCTGAAACACAGACATGGGAGGACAGAAGCTGGACCTATAAGCTACTGTGGGGCTGATCAGATGATCAGCTTCAGCTTTTCCTTCAAATAAAAACAAGAAAACTCAACTTTCAGTGAAAGTTGAGCAGAGATCAATAGAAACTTTTCCACTCATTCAAAAACACTGAGTTAGATCAACTTAACAAAAATGTAACATGACCTGCTTTGTCTTTGAGAAGTTCCAGAACCTTTTTAGTGAGATTGAGTCTAATTGGTTTTAATCAGCCATTTTAAGCTAGCTTTCACTATGCCTTTCAAAAGTGTTCAAACCACTTAAACTTATTTACACTTCACAGAAGAAAGACAACGAACCTATATCAGACCTCCCAAGACACGCACATGCACCTAGGCTGACGAGGAAAACATTGATCGGAGAAGCATCAAAGAGGTCAATAAGAACTGTTATTCACTGGTTATGTGAATACTGATCTTAAAGAAGTGTCATGACTCTGGCCTTTTTGTATATTGCTCTCTAGCTGATAAATCACGCCAGATTATCGAAAGCCATGTGGGACTAAATGACCAAGCGTTCCTTTCTTCCCCGCCTGATCTCATTTTTGCCTCCTGGATTCCCTGTTGTGCCTTCCACATGTCAGATATTCTTCAGTGGACATAGGCCTTGTCTGTGCTGCCATTTGTCTAACCCCTGGATCTGTCAGCCTTGTGTTTGACCATGTTTCTGATGATTCAGGCCTGACCCTCTGACTGTGTCGCCTGCTTTGGCTTCCATGGCTACATTTTGGTTTCCTGGTCACCGATTCCCGCCAACCTCCTAGGTAAGTAAACCTGAAGATTGCTCCCTCTATGTTCTGATCGTGGCTCAGTTGGATCAAACCCTGCTGTTACCAGCCTGCTACACTGAGGAGCCAATGTTCATTATCCCTGCTCTACCACGGACTCTGAGAAGGTTAGTGGCTGTATTGAGAAAACTTTACCCCATCCACAAGTTCCTCCCCAGTAACTAACCTGTCTCTCCCCCTTCAAAGGTTCCTGATGCCTCTGCTGCCATCCTACAAACACATATTTCAATTTAACTTTAAACATTAGTCCATTGTGTGTTGCTGAACTTTTGAGTCTTCATTGCAATCTGTTACAAGAAAGGCAAGTAAAAAGCCAGAAGCAGTCTAGTTTTACCATGTGCCATGTAGGTGAAAGTGCAAACAACTGGAAGAAAATGCTGTGATCAAAAGGAGAAAAAAAATTCTTGTGGTTGAACATGGTTAAACATGGTGGGGGCAGCGTCATGCTGTTAGGAAGCTTTTCCATCAGGACATCACAAGAGGCACATAGCAATGATGCAATGATCTGGGAAAGATCTTATAAGCCTTTTCCCTCTGAATGATCAGTAATATGTGGCTTAACAACACAGAGAAAATCATTTTCATAATCTTTGATCCGAGCGCTTAAAGGATCACTAGAGCATAAAGAGTGAATCAGCTGTTACTCCTGGTATCTAATATTAGCAGTAACAGCCTGAAGGGGGCGCTCTATACAGGAAAAATACCTCAAACTTTTCGAAGGAAGAACTTTGTGGTTCTTTAAGGTTAAAAAATGCAGCTGATTTATTGGTTGATCTGACTGAATGCTCCACATGGTGTTCTGCTCTTCGGGTGCTTAGACACTCTCCGTTTGTCTCACCCCTTCTCACTTCTATTTTTAGTGCTACACACATTCTGCTGGGTACCAGCCTGACACACATGGACACAAAACACGAAGAAAACATGCAAAACACCCCACGAGTAACTGTTTAACCCAGTTCTAAGTCTGCTTCCTCTGAAACCAAACACACTGATCTGCAGCCGCTCTGACAGAAACCTGCTGCTAAAGATAGAAGAGGGCTTTAAAAGGCAGCTCCACATGCAGAGCATTTGTCGGGGACAGAGCAACACAAGCAGCTGCTGTTTGTCTGAGCGTGAAGTGGAACCGAAATGTCCCAAAGAACACAGAGAGTTTTTACAGAAGCAGGAACCTTTAGCGACATGAAGCCAATGACTGAGTTAAAGGTTCAAAGGTCAGATGGCAGCAGATGATCTCAACTCATTTTAGTTGTATTTTACCGTACATTATGTTGACACCCCCCCTCCAAAATAAAATACAATAAAATGATAAATCATTTGTTTCTTCTCCAAACTCTTCTGTTTCAGGGTCCTTTGAAAATGCTGTACATATTTACTCAAACAGGTTTTACTGCAATAACCCGTGTCATCATGACAAGAAAAGTTACGTTACTGTCAGCTGTGTTTGGATGATTTAAAAGGTGCAGAATTTGCTTGATGTTTTAATATTAACATTTAAATGGCCAATGCTGAATAGAAATTAAAGTCTTCCAAGCAAAGAGGGGGGAAATGCTGGAAACAGTGTCAAGACAACTGGAGGAGATCTGGTTATTTCTACAGAAACAGTTCAAGGAATCTGAAAGTGTTTCACAAAGCAGCTCAAGCTTCTGATCCCTCAAAATTATCTGCATCCAGAACCATCAGCCATTAGCAGGCGATAAAACCTCATTGAGAACCTTTATCCAGCCTTGGAGGGTCAGAGGTTGTTAGATGTTTGGTGGAGGGGGGTTTTAAAAATGAAACCAGCTCTGATGGTAAGAGGTTGTATTACAGTATGGGCTTGGATCAGTTCATCTTCTGTGATGCAAAGAAGTCTAGATTTTGGAGCAACATCTGCTGCCTTCAGGACCACATCTTATCTTATCCTGCATGAATGGATTTAAGTGTTGGTAGAAGGAAAGTGAATATATTGCATAGTGGGAAAACTGGCAGTGAGCAACATATTTAGGAGTCTTTGACACGCTCAGCTTGAGGTGTGTCATAGTGGGAATAATGTGGATATTATATAACCAATATGGTATTATATCTGAATGAGTGGATATTAAAAAACTTAAAGTCTATAAAAACATCCCAGATTTTTGTTTGTAATGTAAGAACTTTTTAAAAGAACATTTCATCGCAACAATCCTGCTGCAGACACACCAGCAAACTCAACCATGAGATTAAACCTGTTGCTGTCAGTTCAATCTATTATAACCTGTTCTAGTCAAACATTCCTTCAGAAATGATTGATACCTGCCCAGTTCCTCTCCAATGTCATAGAAATCCTCCACATTCTGCTGCTTGAATAAATCCATGTCTGCGGTCTTCAGTTGAAACGGAAACGTTTCACCCATTATTCCTACAGAACATAGATCAACCTTTTACTGTCATTTTCAAACAAACGCCCCAAGCTGTGAGAGGAAACGCCCTGATAAATTATTAGCATTTAGTTTCTCACCTTATAAAAACAGACAGAACTTCATGAGTTCATCGTGGTCAGCCTGTCCTCCCCCCTATTGCTCTGATCGACTCCAAACACGAAGACCGACGTTGCCTCCAGACTTTGGACCAATCTACATATGGAAAACCTCTGTTTTAAAATGACGCTGCACGAAATGAACGAAGGCCATACGTGTTTAACAAGAATATCAGGAGGATATCTTTAAATCTAAAATACAATGTAACTATTGCTTTGAAAGCCGAATTGATGTAAAATTCAAATGGAACAAGATTTTTAATTGGGAGAAATATTAACTACATAAACGATTAAAAACAATGAAGAGACTGAATTTGCGTTACTGTCAATGAGGTTTGGCTTCGGCTTCCACATTTAGCTCCGTTACTATAAACGTCTCACAGCAGCTAACGGGAGTAGAATGCATTTTACCTATTGTGTTTTTCTCAAAACATTTTACACAGCTGGGGAGTTCTAACTTATTTCCTACGTTGCTTTTTTCAGACTGAAACTTGCAGAAGATAATTAGGATCAATAGAAAATAATTTTCTCAAAAACTATTAACTCCAACTCCGCTTTTTTCCCCCAAAGCAACCCATATCCTCTTTTATAGGAATTTTCAGGATCATTTTTAGAATGTAGTTCTTCAGTATTTAGTCTCATTTAACCTGCAAAAATACAGAGATTGTTAGATACAAAGAAAGAAAGAAAGAAAGAAAGAAAGAAAGAAAGAAAGAAAGAAAGAAAGAAAGAAAGAAAGAAAGAAAGAAA
>JAUZNJ010032582.1:0-13609 GCA_034780135.1 Jordanella pulchra | reverse complement strand
GGGCTCCAGCCCAGGAGACCCACGGCGCACTCTGCTGGAAGAAAGATGGAGCGGCAGGCTCCGGATCCCAACATTAAGCTTATAGTCCTTTTACAGTTAATTATTTTTCTCTGTCCTTATCATTCCAGTGTTTGATCTCTAAATAAGTTTTTAGAGTAATCAGGTGATTAAAGGCAGAACAGAAAAGTTGCTCAATTGGATTATCTCTATTCACTTACTTCTAAATACTGTCATGTGCTTGAATAAAACTGTCTCTCACTGCATTTATTACATAACCTACAAGAAGGTTAATCAACAACATAATCTAACAACTCAAGCCATAACTTAAAAATGTAGTTATGCTTACAAAAAATAAATGTTCTTTTGAAGTAGCATAACAAGATTTAGATATGCACATGCTATAGGTTTATGAAAAATTTCAGATTTTTCATAAAAAGGAAATGTCTACAGTTTTAACTAGTTCCAATGCCTTCTTTTCTATAAATGACAGAGCTTAAAGTAATTCATCAGCTCTTCCTGCTATGACTTATGAATCAGTTTTTTGGGGGGAGCAGGGAGGAGTGTATAGTCATTGACAATGTTAAAACCCTTCATTAGCACTAAAAGAAACATAGTTTGCACTACTAACTGTAAAGTTCACTCTGATTTGAGGAGGCAGACTATTACCTAAACTTACTAGCTCTTTTAACAACAACTTAATTAGCTGTTAGTTTAATCTTTAATATATATTTAAGTAACATTTACTGATGGGAAGAAATATAATTTTGGAAACCAAATTAATTGGTCAGTGGTCTAGGTTAAAAACTCTCTGGCTTCCCTGTGAATTTCTACAATTATTTTAAGTAAGCACTTTTTGTTGGAAAATATAGTCAAAAAAATCATACTTGAAATGCTTAAGAAATATTTAAGTTTAGGTTTTTTTACCCATTTTGCAGAAGCAGTGCTGTATAGATAAAAAAAGCTATGCTTCCTTTAGTCTTTTTGGGTGGAATTTTAGTATTTTTTTCTTGATGTTTTCTTTGCATCTTTTTGTATTTTTGTTGGCTTTTTGAGAGCAACAGGCTCCCCTCTACTGATTCTGAAAAAGTATCACTTGTGGAACCTTTTAACCCAAACTAGCTTAATCTGCCATGTGCATGAAGCCAAACAGATGTAATACTGTACAGAGGACCTCCCACTGACTAGCCCTCGTCTATTTGCTCCTGCCTGTGATGTGCCATATGACTGCTACAGAGGTATGGCATCAGTTGGAGGCTTTAGAACCAGCTGAGATAGCACAACATCCTGTGTGCTGTCAAAGCTAGGCAGCATTGATGCTGCTGCCTGTGAAGCAGTTTTAAGGCTTTCTAGCATCAGAGAGAAAAGCGATGAGCTATACAAAGTGACATGTCCACAGATGCAAAGTAAAATCGACGTTGACAAAGCTGCATCAGGGTTTCACCGAGATAACTTGTAAAACACAAAAGAATGTAAAGCATAGTATATACAGATTAAAATAATAATGCAACACATTGAACTGCTAAACTTGAACGGCTGTGTTGGTTATTAGTTTGGACATTTTTAAAATAGAACTGTGGATAATCAAGGATGGTTTGAGGATTGGTTGTAAGGTTTTTATCCAAATGAATAGACTAACCAATACTGCAGACTGAAGTAATAAACATAGTGGCTAAATGTAAAAATTTTTAAATCAATTTTTTTAGTTCAGCAGGACTTTATTACACTGTGCCCTGGAAAAAAAACATAGTTTGTAACAGGCTCTAAAATACCATGTCTTAGGCATGAGTTAATTCTACATAACATCTTTCAGGTCAAAAGCATGGTCTGCCCCGGAGCTTTAGATAAGGCACTACTTTAAAGGGAGATTATGGGAGTAAATAGTGCTGGTCTCTGGTTAAAGTTAGAGATAAAACAGTTGTAGATTATAGCAACCTTTAAACACAATGTAGGAGTTTAAGGAATTCATACAGGAGATGGGTTTTGCTGCATTGTTGACTTATTTTACGTCAAAGTGGGATTGGCTTTAAAATAGTTGATGACAAAATATATCAATTTTGCAAAAGTTACATCTCAATTTGTAAGAAGTGTAGGCTTCTTAAAAACATCAGACAAGAGTTTGGTGAATATAAGAAACCTGTTATTCATGTCTCTTCTGCTTCAGAAGAGCTGCTTCTTATTATCTTACCGAGAGAAAACCAGATGGTAAGAATATATCGTAAAATTGGTGAAAATTCAAATCCAAAAAGATATGTGTCCTGTCATGCTACGGAGACCACCATAACGAGGACAAAGCAGCATTTTTTTTAACCTTTTTTTGTATTAAACGCCAGTTTTAAAGTCTTTAACTAATTAATAATTAATTTAATTCATAAGTCTTTAACTGTGGAGTTAGAGAGGAGTGTATTCTTCCTACTTCTGTGGTATTCCAAAAACTCCTTAGTCATTCAATACGACTTAGATTTGCAAAGCTGGAATAATTGACTTTAAGATCCTAACAAAATATTCTGCTTTAGTCACACTCGACTTCAGTCCTGGGATCCCTGAACTGTGGATTTCCAAGAGCTGGTGAAGACTATTGATAATTGAGATTTGAGTAAATCATCCCTTTATAGTTACTAGATTTGATGAGTTTAACCAATTTAGTGATGATAGTAATTTTAGCTAAAAGTATATGGTCTAGTACACACAAACTGTTATTGAAGACTCTTATTGATCTAACTGTCTATAAGCATTGGTGACAACTCTTAAATCTAAGATGGTTTAAGCAGCTAAATCACCCATACCTGGCTCCAGAAAGGGCTGTGTGGCTGCTGGCTTTCTTTCCAACCAAGCAGTAGAACACCAGACTACATTCGTCTCAAGCCATCAGAATAAGACTGAACTCACTTCACGAGATGAATGGAGTCTGGGGTGCTATTGCTTGGTTGGAACCAGTTTGACACCCCTGACCTACGCCATCAGGCTCAGATTGATCAGATGATGGCTTTGATTAGATAGATTAGATAAGATTTGTGCTTTATTGGGGAAGGATGTTTAGTAAAAGTAATTTGGCTCATTAAAACTGAATTATTTAGGACCCTTGCATACTTTCTATCTATCTATACATGTCTGGACCGTGCAAACACACTCACACCTGTATTTGTATTTTCTTTTTTTGGTTTAGTTGAATTAAATCATTTTACTTGAATGTACAAAAAAGAAGCGACAATGTAATTGGTTTTAAAATTGTCTACAGAGTTTGTGTGTCACTTCTGTTCCCCCAAGATGAATTGTGCAAAGACCTGGCAGACCTTTCTATATAGGAAACGTATCTCTGCTGTAATTTTTCTATTATAGGTAATTTACCCTTATTAACATCATATTTTCCTAATTCTTATGTTTTGCATGTAAACAGCTCATGTTGCATCCATATATTTAATCTTTGGCATATCAGCATGTTTTCAAAGTGGCTATACTACGTCTCACTAGGAATTAAACTGAGCCAAGACTATTATGTAAGGTCCAATAATAGATAGGTACTTGTGTACCCAAAAAAGTCAGTTAAAAATTCATAAAGGGTGGAATTAAAATTGCTAGCTAAATGCTCTTTAAACAAGAGCCACAACTTTACACAAATCAATAGGCAACTCTGGATGAAGTACCTTACCTAGGAATACATCAACATGTGAAGAAATCAAACCTTCCTCTTCTCTGAGCCACAGACTTATTGGATGGTAAAGACAGATGGGCTTCACCTTTACTTGTAAGGCGGAAGAGCCTGATCTTGTTGTCAAACAGAACATGAAACATGACCAAATAGACTCTAATATAGACTTTCCTCTTGCCTCAATATCCCTAGATTTCTCCTCGGGCAGCATGCTTGTTACTTTGAGTTGCATCAGCTCTTTATCAGGAGATAAGAGGGACAACAGAAATAGACTCGGGAGGCAAGTGGCATCAGATCCAACTGGCAAGTACAAAAATCTGCTGAAGAGTTGAGTGTATCCCAGGGAAGATAAACTGTGTGGTGATGAGTTGATGAGGATCAGCAGTGCCAAGTGGACTGCCAGGAATCAAGAAGCCAGACAAGCAGGAACTGAGAGAGGCGTACAAGGATAACAGATCCCCAGAGACCTGCATAAGAACAATGGAACAAAAACGAGACAGGAAAAAAAGCAACCTAACTGGCAGCGGCAAAGATTGTCATAAAATTATAGAGTTCGGTCTGAAATGTCCTCAAATGAATTATAGAGTATAAACTAGATTTTAGATACAATGTTAAATCACCTTCCTTTTTGCTTTTTTTGCTATTTAATTAAGTCATACTTTAAAAAGTTTGTTAAAGGTGTGTGTGTGTGTATGCATGTATGTATGCATGTACACCTGTTTGCTGTCAGATGAAAGGAAAGACTGGTTAGGGTGCATGTAGGGTTGCTTTGCAGCCTCCCTAGTCCTCTACAGGTAAGTCATGAGGAGCAGCTGACCTGAGCCGGTCAGAACCAGTTCTACATTCTAAGTAAGACTCATTCTATGGTCCTACATCCTGGGAACTGCTGCTGACTTCCTGAAGAAGAAAATTTTCCGAGTGTGGACTTGTTTTCTCGCAAAAGAGGTTAACCAAAATGGAGCAATTTTCCCGTTAAGATCTGAAAAAGATTCTGTAGGTTCACCTTATTGACCTCTTCGACTAAGTGGAACGAGGGAATAGTGGAGGATAGGTCTTTGCCTAGTCATGCTGCTGAGTTCTTTGGACCAGGGTTCTCTGGAGGATCGTCACGTTCAGGTGGTGGTTGAGAGGGGTGAATGATCTGACGAGCGGTTTTTGCCAACCACCTGGGAAGGGTAGCTTCAATCTCCTTCATTACTGACTGTTGTGTCTACTGACGCTGATCTTTACACACATTTTCACTCTTAAGCTTCCTGTGTTCATGCTGTCCCCTATGCGCATCTCTGATCTGTACCCTGTATCCACTCTCTTCTCTACCCAGTGAACTTCTCCTATTCTGGAAATCTCTCATTTTTTGTGAAAAAATGACTTATATGTATTTATGTATATCAAATCTTTTTTTGTAAATCTTAGTTAATCTATTAAATCTATTGCACTGGAAATTTAATCTGCAAGAGTTTTTGAGATAGTGAGCAATGTATTTTACTTTAAGCAATATAAAATTCCAGTATGAATGCAGTCTTGCTTATAGTGATTGTTGGAGATCACTGGATAGCTTTGACTGGACACTGTAAAGGGACAGCAAAAGTGTGCTTGACAGTATTAATCATTCAGGCAGCACGTGGGCTTTTGTCTCTTCTGACCATGAAAACCAAGATGACACAGAAAGGCCAGAGAAAGGGAGGGTCAGGCCACTCCAAGTCATCTGTCATTATGTTACAATCATTAATAATTGACTAAGACACTGACTCCCAGTGTGTGCATTGCCAACATATATGCTGAAAGGACTGGGTGTGCTCATGTTGACACAGGTGTCAGCATTTGGAGATATTGACTATGCGTACACTGCTGTATGCCAACATCCAGTCACTACATGCAAATTACAACGGAAATTTTCAATTAAATTTACACAAAACAAAGAGTATTATTTATGACAGTAAACTACAACATAGTTACGGGTCAGGTGTTGACCAGGATCTGAAGTTTTAATCTGTTACTCTGTCTAAAACAAAAATGAAAGTTGCACATAATTCTTGTTTTTATAAAACAGTGACAATGTATTATAATACCATTATTGAAATACCCCAAATAAAGATGATTTTATTGAAACTTTGGGACAGAAATTGCTTTTTTCATTTCAAGAAAGTTTCTAATTGTTATATTTATGTGATTAAACATTATATGTCATTTAAATTTTAAGCTGAGAGGTATTAAAACAAAAAAAAAACATTTTATAACCCTTGAATTGACTTAACTCTTGGAATACAGCTATTTCCTCTGTCTCTGCTCGATATCTTTAGGTTGTCATCCTTGGGAGATCTCAGGTGCCTCAGTGATGCCTGGCTTTAATTGAATAGACATCCGGTACAAATAACCAGTTTATTGCATCTAAATTTAGTCTTTGGCCTTTGAAGGGGTCTGAGTTCTAAAAACTCTTGATCATGTTAGCAAACTGATATGAAGCTTTAGAAACAAGCACCACTGTCACTAGAATCTAATGGCCTTTTGGTGATTGAATGTATCAGAGAATTAAGATTAGTACAATTAAACTTTTTGTCATTGCATGGTGTGATAAGAGCGTTGTATTAGTTTAAATATGTCCTAAAAAGAAAGTATGTAAAAAATATGTAAAAAAAAGCTTAAAATCTAATCTATCACCGATTGAAATACATTGTTTTTTTATTTTACCTAGAAAGGCTAGTATGAGTTATGTTGATACCTTTTAGTAATCAGTAATGTATGCTTTCATATTATATTACAGTATATTTTTTTAGAATTTAGAAAATGTTATATTTAATTGCTATTATTGAATAACAGAACTGTTTCACAGACCAGATGATTAGACAAGTATTTGTTGAGAGCTATGCCATTACTACATATCACGGAATGACATACGTCTTTGTGGTAATGAATGTCCACCCACATGACAGCATAATAATGTTGTGCAATTACCTACAATTATATTATTTAATATTCAATCACAACTTTATGAATGTTTTACTGTTTGTCAACTGTGTTTTAGGACAGCACATGAAAGTGTGATTCAAGCTTGAACCATGGTCAAACAGTTATCTTTGCACACATATTGAAGACATTCACTATTCAAAACTATAAGAATGTATTGACAAATACAGGGATACTCCAATAGGGATTTTTGCTGCCGATCCCGGTTCCAATCATCCATGAGGGCCGATCAAAGCCAATACCAATCACCAAAAAATCATCAAATTTAGTCAAAAGCTTGCACAGTGCTGCAAGTATTCGGTCAAAAGGACGTATGAAAAATCTGCTACGAGGTTAAATTTAACAGGTTGAAAACAGTGATACATATATAATAATTTTTACATTAAATATCACACAACAGTCGATATTAAATGATGTCTAGTAAAAGGCAAACATTTAAAGTCAAATTCAGGGTGCATTCAAATAAACCGTCATAAATTACTAAATCAAAACTGCGTGAGAGCATGGCCGATTGTTCTGTGGATGTGCAAATTCTGCTACGCAGGTTCAAAATTTGAGTGAGACGCTCGGTGGGCTTATGAGTCCACCTTGATCTTCGTGAACATTCAGGGCATTCTCTTTTTGACAAGTAGTCTGAAACTGAAATGGTTAACTGGTGCTTAAATTTTTTTGTTTAAATTCAAGTTAGTTGCATGACCTGGTAGCTGTCTCAACTCCGTTATTCAGTGTAGTTATGTAGAGTCATTACAGCGACAGCAACTTTAGTGTTTCTTGTAAATGATAGATCTCATATGGTATATCAAAATAAATGTAAAAATATAATAACGCAGCAAAGGGAGTGTTATTTTTTACAAGCAACATAATGTGTAGTCAGTCTGAATGTCATTGAAGAAATTGGTCATATTATTCTTATCAATTAAACAAATAACCTCTTCTGTCGACTTATTGTGCTTCATTAAAACTAGTATTAAAGTGTAGTGTTGTTTTGGTCTACAGACAACAGCACACCTAGTAGTGGAAATTTGCTTATTCCTCCTTTAATTGTCCATATGTTATATTCAAATATTTGTTCCTTTCATCCCATATTTTTTCAAATTATTTTATTTTAATTATTTTTTCCCAGTAGCTGGAAATTGTGGGCAGGAGCATAACATGTGAATGAAAGGAGCCAACTTAGAATCTACAACTTGGGGAATAGAGAGCTTGTTTGATTAGAAATACAGTATGTAGTATTTCCAGTATGAAATAAATTCTGTGTTTAAGGGTTGTAGTGAGTTAGTATTTTCAGTTTTTATTATTAAAGGCATTGGACCTTTTTGCATAGACTGGGTTAATCATCATAAAAATTTTGGCAAAGGGCAACCTTCCATTTCCTCCTAGCCTTTAGCACCATTTTTCACAACAGGTTGCTGATAACCTTATACAAAAGGAATTTAAACCCCTTAAGTTCCGTCTTGATATTAATTACATTATCCAAGGATTATGCTGTGATAAGTGGAGATATATCTCGCTGTTCTGGTTCAATGTAATGCTTGAGTGGTAGAAATTTGAAAACAAATATTTTTGTTGAGGCTATTTATCTGCAAGTTCATCAAATTGCCTAGAGTCCCATTGAGTGCTAAATGTTTAAGTGCCTTTTGAGAACCATATTTGGGTAATACCATCCTTTGGGGTTTTAGGCAACAATGGTTTTGTATGAAAGGGGGGTTTAAAGAAGGGTTGTATCCTGTCTATGTTTTTTGACATAATTCAAATCACTTTTATGTTTTATCAAATTGAGGGTAAAAATAAAATTCCTGATGCAGAGAGATTTGTTGCTGAATCCACTTATAAATCTGCCTACAGATGCATATAATGGCAATATCAGCTAAAAATATTGGATGGTCCATCTATCTCTTAGACATACATACATGCTCATACAAAGCTGTTTTATTAGCATACTCAACTTCCTTCAAAAGAATTGGCTTGATTATGATGCATCAACTGCTCACATTTTGATCTGACTAAATCCCTGTAACTAATTATTTAGGAGACCAGACATTCAAATTGTAAAGCAACAAAACCTCTTTGTTTGTAACCTTGTATGGTCCACCTTGTATTGTCCACCAGGGTTACTGAGTTCCTATCATCTTCATACTTTGGACCTTGTGCTGACATATGGCAGTGACTGTGAATAAATAACAGCATTTTCCAACAACCCTGTCCTATCTGACCGCTTTTTAGTAAGTTTAAGAGTTACTTTAAAAGAGTTTTCTGTTCCCCAAAGAAGGTTCCTCTCCAAGGGCCAGTGAGTAAATGCAAGCGAAAATTGTCGCCGCAAGCTCATTCAAGGGGAACATGTCTTGCAATTCAGTGGCTGGATGCAATCAACAATTTCTTTCCTGACCGAATCTTTTAACCAATCTGACTGTGTTGTCTCTTTAAAGTGCCTTGAGATTACATGTGTTGGGTATTGGCACTATATGAATAAACTGAATTGAACTGATAAGTAGCCATGTGCTTACTTCAAGAACGCAGCTTATTCAAGAATGCCTCTTTAATTTAGAGCACTAATTGGTTACTTCAAAATATTTACATACATATAAATGTATTTTTAAATTATCTTTCCTACAGTGTGACCTTAACAGCCTTTGGTGTTTTTGTCACCTCAAAAGAGTAAAAAAAACAAAAAAAAGAAACTATAACAAGGTATTTTGATTTTCTAGGCCTTTTGATTGTCTAGGCCTTTTGAGAAGGAGTTACAGCTCTCAAGTCCCATAAGGGAAGAACAGGCAAAGTAGGCCAAGCTCTACTTGAATAAAAATAGAGGGAAAAAAGTTTAAACCGAATTGATAAAACTATTTCTTTGTGTGTAACATTTATTTTGAGATTTTAAAAAAAATGGTCAGGAGTTCCTTTGATATTCACTTATCCTACAACACAGTAGCAACAACTTAAGCAGATTCTCAAGCATCACAGACACCTTTTTTTTAGATAAAAATGTTCCCAAGCCATTTCTTAGATATAATCTCTCCAGTGAGTCCTCAGTTTGCCCAAAGGCCTCCTCTCACTGGGCATGTATGAAACATCTCCCAAATGCAAAACAACCAGATGCTTAAAACCCCTCAATTTGCTTCTTTTGATACAGATAATTTCCTTTGGAATGTGCTGCATTTCTCATTGCACTGCTTAAGCTGTGGTCACCGTTCTTTTTACAGTTTTTCTTTCTTGCCAAGTGTGTGGGGGTATCTGAAACCACATTTTTTGTGTGGGTCTAAATGTGAAGAAATGATGCTCATTTTGTGCTGTTATGTCTATAAAATATCTGTGCCCCTTATGCTGTGCACATTTTGTATAGAATGCTTGTAGTTGGATAAGGAGACAAAATCTGTGATCTAGATGTCAGTTAAAGTATGCTGTTTTTGCTGTGATGTTGACATCATGTTTATTTTTTTTTTAATATATTTATTGCCTGTTAGAAATATCAATCTTTTAATCACATCATGTCTATAAGCTTAATTAATAATCACATAGGTCAGACTGCTTTTGAATGCTCTATACAAGTTTTAAATTTTATTCTTATGTTGTCTTCGTTCAATAAAAGTAAAATCAAACAGTTTTTTCACAGGAGATTGTTTGACTTGTGTATTGTATGCACGCCAGTGTGAGTATTTACATTTATAAGTGAAAGAAAACGCCCTTTGGCGTTTGGTTTGGTCATCTGGTAGCAAAGTTGGCACTTGTATGTGAGCATCAGGCAATGTGTTTGCACCTCTGTTGTTAAGACAGTTTTCCAAAGCAACAAAATTAAAGCACTCTGACTAAAAGCTCCTGATACAAATTAGCGCCTGTGTGTATACATTGTGATGGGTTGGATTGTGCTCTATTCCGCACAGGCTTCAGTCGGGGTTTTAAATGTGGTGCAGGTGAACATAGGCTTGAAAAATCTGTTCCCTGCAGGACACTGGTGCAGATCAAAACAGAGCAGGACTGCTCACTGATAGAGATGTTTGAAGATTTAAAATAAAAAGGTTACAGAATTTCTTTTTTTTTGTTAGCTTTGCAACTCGTTTTGACATAGTTTGCATGCATGACTAGAAGCATAACATTTCATGTTATATATAATACAAATTGACGTAGAAAAAAATTATTTCCATAAATGTTTTACCATAAAAATCAGCATTTTAAATTTTGCAAGCATCAGCTCAAAGAGATATACTACTTCCCTTGGAATACTAACTTTAGATATTTAATGATACTGTAAAGCATCATCAGAGATTATTCGTCCTATGCAGTTGTACTTTAATTGTATGTGCAAAAGAACGCAAAGTCTTAAACATGATTCTGTCACGTACAACCATACCACATACTTAGTCACGCATTTCTTCCCCTAATCTCATCCCTGATCGTCTAGCCCTGTCATTCAGATCTATGAACTTCCATTAGCAACCATCTGTTACAACCTGCAGCAAAGCTATTACACTTAACACACACAGACATTAAGAATGAAACATCTACCTAGCCCAAAGTATGTGTGGTAAATTTCTTTCAGGCCTTGAGAGAGTTGACTGAAGCAACGCCTGTTTAACCTTCAAAGTGGATGTCAGATTCACAGGAACCTATGATATGTTGTGTTGCTGCTCTGTGTGAATGCTTCAATGGGTCACCAGCCCTCAGACACATTTACACTCTGAAACAAAATGTGAGGTCAGACACATGGGGATGTATGTCTTAGCATCCTGCTGTAAACACAGATGTATATCTCCTCTTTTATCTGCAGATTACATTAACTTTAGGTTTTGGTCTTTCCATCATTCTGCTGATAAAGGTCACAATACCGCACCCAGTGTACCTTGGCAAAATGTCACAGCTTAATCTGCCCAGTATATAGCCTCAGTCACCTTTCTTCACATATCCATTTCATTTTCATTGTATATTTTACAAATTCTGAATACTGATTTGTTTGCTAATATCTAAATCTTACTTTGTAAAAAAAATATTATGTTAAACAAAATAATTAAGAGTACAATATTATTACAAGTCCTTTTCTGTGATAATTACTGTAAAGAGTGGGAATAATCAATGGCAGAGTGTGGACATTGTTGTCCTAATAAGTATGTATACAGTAAGACATAAACCACACCAAGGAAAACACACATTAGGCAGTCGAATGCTTCCCTAGAAGATGACCGTCAAAAAAATTGCAGCATGTAGTACATTTTAAAAATCTGTACATGTCCAGTATTATTGAATTTATTAGCCTATCCAAGTAAGGCTTGATCACATCATAAGCTTTTTATGTCTCTCTGTGGTTACTCCTCTACAGATTTCTACTCTGTGTCACCAATGTATACAGAGTTGACTCATGTTCCCTCGCACACAGGTGAAATACTGGGTTCTTCTCATGCCAGCAGAATGCCCTGCAGAGATGGGGCAACCACCCGAAAAACAGGGTTAAATATCTGTAATTTTAAACACTCCTGAGTTGTAACAATAATAGCATTTACTGTCCTGCGAGTGATACCCATAACCGCCTAGCCTATTAGCCTTTTTTTTTTTAAAACAAACTGTAAGTAACACTGTTTATATTGATCCCCCCCCCCCTTTAATATCCTGGCAAAAAGAAAAGCAGAAGGGTATTTTGCAAAGGTATTTCAGCTAGACAGTAAAAGAGGAAAAGCTAAAATATATCATTAGGAATGCAACAATCCACATTTTTTTCACTTCTTATCCAATCTCCGAATTTGCGTACTGATGCTTTTCTAACACCAGAACTCTTTTTACTTTAATGGTATTCTTTTCATGTTATGGCTTGAGTTTTGTACCTATTGTTTTCATTCATGTCGCAAAATCCAATCAGTCACCAGGTGAGGCTGTGACCTGTAGCATAGGAAAACTTTTTTAATTAAATAGAAAATAGAGAAAATAATGTTAAAGAAGGATGAAGTGAGGAATGCTCTATCTTATTTTTCTAAGATACATAGTGTCAGAGTTTTTTTAGTTCTCACATTTGTTTATTTTTTTAGTAATCGAGGAGGTCTCTTCCATTGGTTGTTTGTAACTTCTTGTCTGTTTCTCATCAGTGTTCTAATGTGTGTACTCCAAACCTTATAAAACCTCTGTCAGGCTTCAGGTCTTTGCACATTTCACTGATTTTGGATGATGTGTGTGTGCCTTCTGACACTGGTATGTTTTCCAATAAACTTATAGACAGATCTTTTCTTTTCTGTTGAAACGTCTTGCTCTTTGATATTTAAAAATTCCCATAACACGGTCCATACTCAATAAAGACTCAAATCAGAGATGGACCAAGTTTGTTTGCAGACAGACTTTGAACAAACTGCTTGGCAGGAAAAGCCTTTAACTATTTTCAGAGCATTATTTTGACATTAGACATGCTCATGGGATAACTGTGTTAGATATTAATTCAATCTACAGGTTGTTAAAACTTCAGCTAAACAGTAGTAACTGTAAAAATAATTGATAGTGTAGACAGGTACTATGTCTGTAAAACTTAATTGGCTGGGATTTATAAAATAAATAGTTCATCTTGGGAGCTGCAACACATGCATAGTAAGACATGCCCACATGCTTTCAGTTGAAGCTTTCTTACATGTGTAAGATTACCCACCCTATCCTGGACAGTGGGCTGTAGTCCCAAACAGTGCAGAATGTTGGATCATAGATATTACCTAACCAATACAATCTCTGGTTTAAAAAGTGGCGGATTTATAGTTGTTTTAGAATTTTTGTAGCTTACACAGCTTCAGTAACACTCAGACCATTGTGGGTGACACTAACAGCCACGCTATTTAGTCACTGTAATCTCCTTTCTTTACTATCCTGATTGTTTGTGTTAGATTGAAGAAGTCTTCATTATTATATTCTAAATCAGGGGTGTCAAACTGGTTCCAAAAAGGGCCGTGTGGCTGCTGGCTTTCTTTCCAACCATGCAGTAGCACATCAGACTATAGTCATCTCATTAAGTCATCAGGTTAAGGCTGAATGAGACTTGATGAG
>JAUZNJ010032581.1:0-13609 GCA_034780135.1 Jordanella pulchra | reverse complement strand
AACCTCTGTAGGGTCCAGGTATCGCCTCATGCTAACAGTAATGACAGTGACCCTAGCCAAATGCAAAACTGGTGAAAAAGAGTCAGAGAAGATGAGGAGGGGAGAAAATGTAGATTATCAGAGTTTAGTACAAAAATGACTTATAATTTAATTGCTATTTTTCATTGTTTTACTGTTGTTATGATGTGTTTTCTGGTTATTTGAGCTTAATTAAACATGCTGCCTTTAGTATGGCTATAAAAAAACCTTTGTTTTGTTTAACACGTTTGTTTTTTTTATGGTGGGTGGCGGATGGTGACTGGGGGTGCATCAACTCAGTTGAGACACAGAAGGGGGTGAGCAGCTAAAAAAGTTAAAGAACCACTCCTCTAAATGAAAAGAAATAATTGCTTGAATCTATGAAAAATCTTATTCTTTAATTTAGATTTATATCAAATTAATGACATTTTTCATGATATCAACTATTTATGAAATAGAGTAAATTGTCTTCACTCTTGAATGATTAATATGAATACACAGGGATATTTTTTTCCTGAACCTCTCTGTGAAACCAGCCAATAAAAGTGTGTTTTCCCACCTGGTGCTGGTGGGGTGTGCAGGTACACCTCCTCACTGTACTCTCCATAACCCGCCTTGTTGCAGCCTCTCACACGCAGCACGTAAACGCTGTCCATCTCCAACCTGTCGATCACAGCGCTGGTTCCGCTCACCTCATCCAGCCGCTGCCAGCCCCATCTAGCGGTGGCGAGCCCCCCTCTGATCCCACCCCTGGAAGCCCCTCCAGGCACCACGCCACGGCGGCGATACTCTACAGAATAGTGCCAGGCAGGCGCAGACTCTTGAGGCAGTCGCCAGCACAGGAAAAGCTGGTCATACGCCAGAGAGCGCTGGGTGTCGATCACAGGAGCCAGAGGAGCTGCAACGAGATCTCGTTCAGTGTTCAGCATTGTTCATTTTTCTTTTCTGTTTCAAATCTTTTTTTCTCACCCTGGATGAAGTTCAACTCTGTCAGGAGTTTGAGCTCTTTAGAAACATCCAGCTGGAAATGTCTGAAGGATGGATCAGCAGCCAAAGTGAAATGTTGAAGATTCTCAATTGCTTTGCTTAACCTGGTTCAGTTAAAAAGAATAAAAAGAAACACAGCGTAAGAGGAGGAACAGAGATTATACAATGCTTTCAACAAGAGGGATTAAAGGGGATACACATAACGTGGAAGTTATTTAGTACAAGACAAGGCCGAAGCCATTATGGATTTTAATAACTCCTAACAGATCTGTTAAACAGAGCCAAAAAAACAGCTTATTAGTTCTAGTGAAGACATTAGTGTCAAGTTGGTGCAAAATCCAAACTCATTTAAATCAAATCAATGAGCAATATTTGATAAGAAAATACGACTTAGATGAGATAAAAATCATGGATTGTTTAGATATGCAGATTGTTTTTTTCGATTGCTTTTCTGTGACTCGTCTATAAAGAACAATCACATCAATAATGGGAACAGATTTTATTATGGAAAAGATTAAGGCAAACTCTTACATCAAATGACCAAGAAATAATAAAACAATGTTTGTCTTTAAGGTATAGTGGAGGGGAACCTGCAGAGTCATCGTATCTACTGGTTGAGCCACTCAGTGTAGCTCCACTGCTCTCTGTTTATACTTTTAAAATTGGAGCGATGTGGACAGAAGATCAGATGGGATGGTCTTTCACACTCGCACTTATTCAAATGGTGACTTAGAAAATTCACTCCTACGGTTCCAGAAATATCATCCCCTATGCCTTTAATAGACAGAACAAAAATAATCCACATTTAGAAAAATGACCACGTCCTGCTGTGTGGCATAAATATATTTATACTTTGCTATTATGACGTTACTGCTGTGCATAAGGTTATTTTATTAACTTAACTAAATAGAAATTACCAAAACATTATACCATGCCATTCCATTATATAGTGTCTTCTTTATGTACAGATAAGGCTGGCAGATTAAGACCTTTGAAGTTTTATCAGTTAAAAGTTAAATAAAACAAAATGCTTTTTTTATCTAAATATTTTAATAAAGAGAGGTTTAGATATGTGTTTATGCGTGTTTAGATAACTACATGAAGCATTGGATCAGAGTGTAGCACCAAAGGTAAACAAAAGCAAAAACCTGTTGTGAGTTTGACGAGCAGCCTGCACAAAACATGGCTGGTCAGTTTCTTTGAGCAGCTCTTGAGTGAAAGCCATGAGCCCTGCGTGTTCCATCAAGCCGCGTCTCTCTGCCACTTGAGCGGAAAGTGCCTCGCCTCGTTTCTGCCGCGCCGCCTCCAGAGCCTGGGTTAGCGAGGAATGTCGCTCGGCAAGGGCGGCCGTCAGATCCCTGATGCTCTGGGCAAGCTGCTCTCTGGCTGATACGCTGTTTACCTGGTAATGCAAAACATAGAGGATCTAATATGGCTCTCAGACGTAGGTTTATAATCAGTCCCTTTTTTCCCCATTGAAAATCTTTATAAAAAACAAAAGTTAAATATAAAAGCAAATGCAGTTTACTTTTTTAAAAGACTGAATGCAATATAGGGAAAACAAGGTAGATTTTTAAACATGAATAAATAATTTGTGTCAATATTCATATAAACAAGAACAATACATTTAGTAGCTAACAGCTCAGAGCCACTGAAGGTAGGTTCATGCCCACCTATTGATCCTGCAGCAGTTTATAACCAGCCGGGGTCCTAGGACCGTTGAGTGACGTAGAAAGTAAAGTCCTGGATCCCTGCCCGCTGGTCATCTCTACCCTGTCCATGTTTTTAACGGATTTTCCTCACTCATCGACACATCGGCCGAGAAACCAACTCTGTAATTTGAGCTCTTTGGTCCGATACATGCAGCTCATCTATCTAAGAATCTGGCCAAATTGGGCGTGCAGGTGGCGCAGTGGTTAGCGCCTGACTCATGTATGGAGGCCTTAGTCCTCGACACGGGCGACCCAAGTTCGAATACGGCTTGTGGTCCTTTCCTGCATGTCTCTCCCCCTCTCTCATACCCCCTTTCCTGTCAGCCTACTGTCAGAAAAATGAGCCACTAATCCTGTAAAAAAAAGAATCTGGCCAAATTAAAACCCTGACAGCATTCAGCGTGCAAACTAGGAAGCAGAGTCAAGATTTAACATATTCTTCACACCATCTCTGCTGTTACCTACACAATAGCTCTTCCAAACAGTGTCTTTCCCATAGCAAAATCAGATAAATTAGAAAATGATCCTAAATCATTACATCACTAATTAAAATCAACATGACTCTACTAGAAAAAAGAAATTTAAACATTTAATTGTGGTTTATTGAACATAAGATCTCTATCTTCAAAGAGTTTGTTAGTTAAAGACTTGATTTGTTATCATTTGAATATCATTTATGTATAATTTATCATTTGTTTTATAATTTGATCGTTTATCTTGACATAAATGAGGCAGCACCCTTTAGCTATTTAAATTTAAGAAATTTAAGGCAGGAAAGAGTATCAGCAATCTTTGAGTTCGGTTTATTGATTAGTCTAATGCCACTTAATACAATAAAATAAAATTAACTTATGAATTTAACCCTTAAATTTCCCCATTTAAACTGTAAAGCATTAAAACCACTTCGGTTTGTGACTTTGTATCATCCACCAAGCCTTTATCCTCACTATTTAGATCAGTTTTCAGATTTCTAATCTGATTTAGTGCTAAATACTGACAAAGTCATTATATCTGGGGATTTAACAACAGCTTTACACTACATTCAATGATTCACCCACAGATTCACGCACTGATAGTGGCAAGCTACCATGTAGCAACAGCTGCCCTGGGGCTTCCCGACGGAAGCAAGGTTGCTCTAAACAGGCACCAAACACAATCAATGTGAGTTAAGTGTCTTACCTAAGGACACAATGACAGAGAGAGTTGGAGTTGGGGTTTGAACCAGCAACCCAGAGCAAATTCCTGCATCCAGTTATGAAAAAGCTATTCCCAATAAATGAATATATACCGCAGGCTTTTAAGGTAGCTGTAATTAAACCTTTATTTATAAAACCATCTCTTGATCCACATGACTTGATCATTTATAGACCTTTAACTGTTGTCCTTTTCTATTGTCTTATCTAAAATTCTTGAGAAAATACTGTTGTTGTTAAACAAAAGTGTGAACACTTACCCTGTATTGACCTTTTTGAAGAGTTTATTCAGGTTTTAGAGCTTATCAAAGCAATGAAACATTACTAGTGAAAGTCACCAATGATATTCTCATGGCCTAAGACAATTGGCTCTTGTCTGTACTTATGTTAGATCTCAATGCTGCTTTTGCTACTGTCGCTAAGATGCTTCAGGTTATTACTTCTTTTTCTCTTTTTGGTTAGTTTCTCTTGCCTCTCACTGGACAAAGAGTACTCACAATCCTCCACTGCAACAGAACTTGAAAGATAGAACGATCTACAAATTCCTTTTGCTTGTTTTAAACTCCCAGACTAACAACACGTTTTCAGATACAGGTAAAACAAGTATTCTCAATGTTATGTGATTTAACCTTTGCATATAGAAACAATATTTTTTGCTTGGAAAAGTCAAATATGTAACACAATGTCCCTTTAAGTTCTTTCAGATAACTTCATGACAACTGATGTCTTATTTTCTATAATCCTAAAAGTTAAACTAAAACATGCCACATGACAGCAGAATCACAATACTCAGTGTTGTAATTACCTCAGTCTGAGTGATGGCGCTTTCTAGCTGGGTGATCTGAGCCAGAACTGTGTCCTGGCTGGACAGGATGTAGTTCATCTCCTTAGTTATCTTCTCCTGTAAACATAAACAAGAAATAACGCAAGACAAACACCATTGGGTTACAGTTAAATGTATGTTTGTTTTGAGAAAATCTATCTCTGTCGAAGGGCACCATTTTATATGACTTTTGCAAACTTTCAATAACTTGGCATCCCTTTCCAGTCGTTTTAGAGATTAAAATACAAACAGTTACAGTGAATCTATGGCAGAGTGTGGGCAGGGTTTTTGCTCGATAACATCAAAAACCAGAGACTGAAAGGAAGGTCAAAAGGAAGGAATGAAGGTAATAGGAAAGTAAGAAAACAAAATGTGGAGAGATGAAAGATTGAGGATAGAAAGGAAGGAATGTTACAAGGTGGTGAATGCACAATGTTAAAAGAAAATGGCCCTTAAAAAGATTAGAACTAAGTATACAAAAGTAGAGGCACAAAAGAGCTTAAGTAAAACTGGATGACATAAGGTAGGAATAAAAGTATGACCACAGGACAGGAAGGAAAAATGCACAGAAGAAAGGCGTAAGGAAAGGGAGGAAAAAGGAGGGCAAAATAGAAAGATATCAAGAAATGCAGACAAAAGGACATAAGATCAGGAGGGAGGATGGTAAGATTAAAGGACACAAAAAGAAAGAAAATACAAAAAAAAAAAGAAAAACTCAATAATCATTCATTGAAAGAGGATCTACTGTCTGGTATTTCTGCCATATTTATCAGATATGGAAAAACCAAATCCAATTTCATGAATCTGTAATATAAGAGAAATTGTGACGTTCTAAGTACAATTTTCAGTGTAAATGACATACATGAAATATTTTGCTGAATTTTTGTTACTTCATCTTAATCATACTAAATATGTTAATGGAAGTGAAAGCTTCAATAATACATATATAGTGTCTAAAACACTTTAGAAAAGTTAACATTTGCTAGACACCATTTGCAATAAAATGTCCTCTAGTTTTAAAATAGTTGAGAGCAGAAGTTCAACTGTTATTTTAAAGGCTTTTGATGAGTTTTTCCTTTGGACTTGGAACTTTTACTCGTTTTTAGTCCAGGATTTTGTCCACATGAATCATAACATTTAGACTAAACTAGGAAAAGGTTTCGCTCAATGAAAGCAAAATATAAAGAAAATTAGCTTCAATCAAAGCTTTCACAAAATACATAGTTGGGCAAAACCTTGAGAGCTTGATAAGCCTGTGCCACCGGGAGGATTTTGTGTCCAGTGTGGATGCGTCGCAGTTTGCAGAGCGGACAGAGCAGCCGCTGGCAGGACCTGCAATAAAACTGCAGCTTCTCCTGGTCGTGCTCCGTGCAGGTCAGAACCTGGGGAAAAAAAATAAACAAATAAATCTGGGATAACATTTTATACCACAGAATAGAATAGAATAGAATAGAATAGAATAGAATAGAATAGAATAGAATAGAATAGAATAGTCCCTTTTTGTATGAAGGTCATTTTGAATAGTGTAAATTTGAAGTCAAATATAATGTTTTGTGACTTTAGTTGTTTTTTTTCAACTTTCCCATTTACAAAAAAGCTACACAAGGTTGTTTTTGTAATTTTTAAAGAAAAAAAAGTTACAATGCACTAATAGTTTTGCAACAATAGTTTTGGATCAATTGGAGCAAAAGTGAGAAATTAAGAGGTTTTTACTTTGTTACAGAACAAAGTCTGTGTACTTGTACTCAACAGTTTGTAAAGGTGTAACATTGCTGTAATTGTTAAATTACTTTATATTGTTGTCCACAGAAGAAAATTACAGATGTTTTATCAGCAATGCAAAAATAAAAACGAAGGAATATGTTAAATGGTGAATGGCCCATACTTATATAGCACGTTTTCAAATCAGGACACTTGCCCAAATACACAACATTGAAAGCCAAAGCTTGAACCAACAACCCTTTGGTTTTAGGGCAAACTCCTCTATCTGAAGCCACTGTAGACTAGAGGTACAAACAAGACAAAAAAAATAAGAACAGAAGTCTATGTTTAACTTATAAGTGATTCAGACTGCAGAATGCATCTGAAGAATAAAGGTAAAAAATTATGTAGATTTCTTATGCATGGAAAAGATATTTCCCCTTACAGATTTATGAATATGACCTCACCTTTTATGTAACACTATACATTGTAAAAAAAAAAAAAAAAAAAGAAAGAAAAGCAGTCAATAGCCTTTATACATGCAAGCTGTATGATATATTGTACAATTTAAATATAAAACAGAAATTCTTAAAAATATCAGTTTCTCTTGAACCTATTAACAAACCTTATTGTTATATGGACATTTTTATGGGCTGGGCAAATAATTGCATTTCTAACATAACCGTTATTTATCAAACAAAATTTTCAATTTACGGATGCATTCAATTATAGTCACAAGGGTAAGATGATAAATTTCCCACTCCAACCCTTTAAGTGGCGTAAGTTTGTTTTGCCACCACACAGAAGGGAAGGTAGCGTTTCAGGTATTATGCAGATCCATGCATGCAAGTAGAAGTAAGAACCTTTTTTTTGCAAAAAGCTTATAGTATAGTCCAGCAATAATATACAGGTTTTTAAGGTCATGAAAAAAACTGAAACCTTGCAGTGAAACATCGTCATGCTTGTGGTTGTTCCAAAGGGAAATCAAATAGAGTTGTAATATTGGCTGAAAATAAACGCAGTTTTGATTTTTGCCAAAAGACTATTCACCCCTAGATGCAGCAAACACAAGAGACAGTTTAATAATCCTTTTTTTATTAAAAATCTAAAAAGTGTACCGTGTATTGGTATTGTGCACAGTTAGTTATAATAATACAATGTCGGGGTACCAACCTCCTTACACACTCCAAATTATTGAAAGAGTTCATCTAAGTGTAATATCAGTAGGATTCTGGTTGTTTTATGAATATAGATAAAATCATAAGCAAAATAAGTTCAAATAAGTTTTAGGCTTTAACTTCAAACAATTTAATTTTCAGTACAGTACATAAGAAATGGAAGTAAAGGACAACTGCAAACAACAAAACATGGCAAAGGATTGAGTGAAAGCAGAGCCTTTTTAGGCATTATCTAAGAGTTACTCTGTAAGGATATTAGGACCTTCAGCTCATCTGAAATTTAAAACTAAGACTGAAAATCACTCTATAACACATCATCCCACAGCGAAACAAAGTGGTGGCAGTATTATGCTGAGTTAAGCAGGTCAGGATGATAATGAGATAAGTGGTGCTAAATAAACATAAATCCTGATCGAAAGCTAGTTAAGAGGCTGTAAAACACAAAAAAGTTGCATTTGCAGCAAACTATACAGAGAAGCATAAGCAACATGGGTTTCCTACCTTTGGTCTGAAGTTAAGTGTCGGCTGGATGTGCTCATGCTGCGCTCGTGGTGTTCCCCATGGATGATAGAGCTTGAAACACTCGTTGCAGAAATTTGACCGGCAATCAGCGCAGCCCTTGGTGGCCTCCAGAGTTTGAGGAGGCTTACAGAACTGGCACATCACAGCAACACTGCCCAGACTCACAGTGTGTCTGTACCTGGTGGAGGAGTGCAAAGAAAGCAATAAATAAAATAGGACAGTTGTGTTAGCCTCTCTTTATAGTGCAACTGAACCTCCAGCTAACTGGAATAGTTTATGTAATATTTTCTTTAAAACTATTATACAACAGTTTTTTTAAATGGTTGTAAAAAGAAAAAGGTGTAGGCAGAAAGAATTAAGCGAGAAGCATCAAAGAAAGTGAAGAGTAAGCTACTAGAAAGACACAGTCATTAAGTGTAGCCACTATACATTGTGTTGTAGTGCACACTTTGCAGGATTCTGCAACAGTTCAGCTGCGGCTGAATAATGAGATCTGGACCTCCTTATGTTTTAGTACCCAGTCAGTTCATGCACGCTTGATAGTTAATCTATGTAAGGCATATGTGTCAAATTCAAGGCAGGATCCGGCCCGCCACAGCAATTTATCTGGCCATCAAGTGCCATTTAAGGCATATTATTTCATAAAATAGTGAAATATATTATTTTTAAGTGTTCAAAGTGGCAAAAACCACTAAAATATGGGAGCTAATTTATAATGCCAAACTAGTGTGCTCTTTGTAAATGAAAAAAGTATTTATATAGCTAAAGCCAGTCCTTTGAAAGACATGATAATGCTGAAGAAGCAATACAATCAGCAACATTTCATGACTATTATTTGATATCTACCTCTCCACAATACGCTCCAAGGTGAGATTGCGGAGACAGTCAGTTAGGCCCTTCTCTCCCAGCTCAACATCTCGGCCACAGGGGACACAGGGAAACATCATCACAAGAGGAGGACCCTCCTTGCGACGACGCCCTGGATATGTTCCATGTCCAGGAGATCGAGGCATAGATGGTGAAGGCGGATGGGGGCCTTGAGCCGAGACAGAAAACCAGTTAAATTAAGCAAGAGTAGAAAATGGAAGTATTTTCCTTCAACGGATAATGGGGCAAGTTTCCTACCTGACCGTAGGACACGGTCAAAGGGCCGCTGTTCGTGTTTGGGAGTGGGCCTGCGTGTTTGACGAGGAGAGCGAGTGTTAGGTGTAGAGGCAGGAGAATTGGGCTCTGGGGGAAGCTCAGGAGGAGGGTAGCCATTAGCCACCAAGACCTCAGAGGCACACAACAGGCAGACGCTGTGCTGGCATGGCAGAACCACCGGCTGTTTGACAATCTCCTTACACACAGGGCAATGTAACTCATGCTCCAGGCTCTTCATGTTAGACTGCAGGAAGAGAGGAGAAGTTATGGAACATTTCACAGAGTTTGAACTCAAAGCATTTTCATCTTTATACTCAGCTAAAAATTAAACTAAAAGTTCTGAGGGCAGGGAATAAAGATGGCTGCTAAGTAAAGATGTTCCAGAGAGGTGACATAGGCCACCTACCTGCTTAATTATAGATAAAGACCAAACATTAAATATTCAGCCAGTGCATTCCTTACATAAAAGTAGCCTGTGTGTTTGGTCATAATTCAAAATATACTTCATTACACCATTATTAAGCTTTACTAGTATTTTGCCACACATGCAAATGTGGTTTATTATTTACAACAGAATGCAGATAAGTCAAATATGAGTGGAAATTCTTAAGAACCTCAGCTGGACTATTGCAGGAAAGTGTTGAACATCCTGATTCAGGACGCAGACAGATTGTGTTGTTCCGAGATGTTCAGTCCATGAAAGGAAGGAAAGTGGAGCGAAAGTGGAGCGAAAATGCACAGGAATTTGACAGAAATTGTGTAACTGTGTACCGTTCAGGTCAAGAAAAAGGCCAAACCTCAAGCAGCCCTATAAATACCCAGACGGTGTATTCATACTGTGGCTGTTCAGAACTACTAATGAAGTTATTTCATCCTCCAACCTTCATCGCGACCTAATTCTTTATCTATTGTTCATTGACCCTTTGTTCCTCATTCCTAAATCATTTCTCCCTCCCTTTTTGGTCTCTTACCTTCTTTATTCATTATCTTTACCTCCCTCACTTATCTTCCTCATCCATCACCCATTACTTTCCTCTGACTACTGATCCTTCATTTCTAACCCCTACCTCCACAATCTCTTGACTCTACTTTTTTCATCCCACACCTTGCATACATTCTACATGTTTAGTCCTAAACTACCACCACCTTCCTCTATCATCCCTCATCCTTCCTTCATCCCCTATCCCTCGCTCCAACCTCATCATCCGTTTTATAGAAAATCACTTCCAACTCTGCCTTATCCATGCATCAATACTTTCATCCTTTTAAACTGTCTACCTATGACATCTCTCACCCTCCTCACTACCAGATCTGTCCAGTCTGTTTTCTTTTTACTTTTTTATCTCCCTTTGTCATCTACAGGGTGTCATCCACCAATCGCTCTTCATTGCCTAAATTTTCATCATCCTTTACCTCAATAGCACCAATCTGATACCTAGATAGATATTGCCTCTGATATTGACTAATTATTAGCTGGATCAGCTACCGGTGATTTGATATTGCATATCTGAGATCCAATCCAGTGCACTTTACATGGAATTATTATCTTTGTTTTTGTCACTTATTTGTTAATAAATAACATAAAGTACATTTATATCCATGTTCATTTTTTTGAAATTTTTTCAACAATGTTTATGTCAGGGATAAAACCTTGGCAAGATGTTTGGTTTATTTATTAACAGTTGAATCGGATCTGTATCGAATATCAGCTGATACGCTTAGCCCAGGTATCGGCATCAGATAGGATTGGAAAAAACTGGATCAGTGCATCTCGAGTATCTCCCATACCAACCTTGTCACTATGGTAGCCTCTCTGTTTGGCCGATTATTTAAGAAAAAAACACCAGTTCCCATTTTGACACACATTTACTCCTCTTAAAATAAAGGATTTAAACTATCACCAATGCAAACGGTCCTAGCTAATGAACAGCTCTACTGCTGTTACAACAAAATCAGAGTTTTTATCTTACTGCTGGAATTTGAGGCTGTATTTCCAATTAGGATTTCGCAGGACATTGTTGGTTGTTTTTTTTTTGTTTTTTGTTTTTGCTTTCTCTCTCTCTCGCTCTCTCTTACATTGAATGCCCTTGACACACAACCTCAACTCAAAATCAAAACTGTAGCAGGTTTCGCTGCCCCTCATTCATTATGAATTAACTTCAAGCTGAAGACTAGGATGTCTGAATATGCTGTGCATTGAAATTCAAAAATTTTGTCACTGCTGTGATGTGATGGAAGAAAACAGGACAGCTTATCTCAGCACACAGAAGGGGTCATAGGAAATCATGTTTAATATAGCTGGGTAGCAAAAAAGCTGGTGGTGTATGCGAGTGGTGGCACCGGCATTTTTCTAGAAATAAAATAATAGATCTGCAGTCATATTGGTTGAGAATAAACCAGCCTTTACTTAGGCAAAGGGAAAGAAATCTAATTAAACATACACAAAAAGACCATAACTGGAATTGATAAAGGAATCGGAATAAATTATTTTATCCTTCAGTCCACCTTTCTTGTCATCCTCCAATGTCAGCTTCGGCCTGTCTGCCATATAGCTACTCCAGGATACACATTTCAGGTCACTGCCATGTTTTCTTGCAAGCTACAGAAACCACTGCAAACTGGAACCCCTCTGCATCCTTCCTAAAATGGTCAGTGTGCCAGTTGCTGCAGCTGGTCGGGGCTTTAAAGCAGACGCATCCTTACCTTCACCTGGAATCTGGGCGCCATGACGGCAGGACAGGACTATACGTGCATAGTCAGTTGATCCACCCGCATAAAGAGAGATGGCTCTCTTGGAAAGGAGGGGAGGGGTTTAAGGCGTTACATCGCCAGGGAGGATGTGTGAAAAAGCCTCCATGCAAGCACATAAATGCAGATCTGCTTGTTCTATGTCTACTCTAAGCTTATTATTTTTTTTTTTTGCGCTCCGAGTATCGCTGCTGAAACTGAGCGTTTCTGGGGGGTGGGGGGGAGACCTGCATGCACGCCGTGCGCATCTATCCTCAGCATCAATCAGGTATCCTGGCTGCATCCCGTCTCCATGGAAACAAACAGAGCCACCATAAAAAGAAATGTGTGGTTTTAGTCACCATTTTATGTTTGGAAGAAATTGCTGACCAGAATAATCACGCACCCCAAGGTATCTTCAGTCAGATATAAATAAATAAATCAAAACGTAGCGATTCCCCATAAAATTGCGCTGTTAAGTAAAGATTTATTTTAATGTGCTTGGAAATTACGTACTTGAATCTTTTTTTTTTTTTTTACCGTGCCATCAACAGAAAGCATATCTAAATGTTTCATCTACATCCAGAGTTAAAACCAAAAAACCTTAAAGACACTCACGCTGATCCGAGCCAAGGCTTCCATCGCTGATGGGGCTGTTTTCACATCCATCTCTGCCACATGAAGAAAATAGCTGCCTCCTGTTTTCATCATCTGGATACCAGTCGACACAGACCGCGGATCGTATAATGCATTTTAATCACAACAATATATGTGTAGCTTACGTTCCTTCAAAAAAAGAAAAAAAGAAAGAATCAGCTCATCAACCCTCACTAAAATAAGATTTCGTTTTCCCCCAAGACACTCAAAGCAGATACGCAATAAAAACAAGCATACTGATTTAACATCAAATCATGATGCGTTAGGACGAAAAAAAAAGAAAAATACAGCCTATGTAATGCATCGCCTAGGAGTATTAGCAGATGCCTGTAGCTTTATTCCTCACCCAGACATCCCGCCCCTCATCCCAACCCCTCCCGCACCGGATACCTTTAAATGATGTGGCACATAGAGGGGAGAGAGCTTGGTTTACTGGAATAGAAAAAAATGTCCTGGTTGGTGAATTAGGCCATTACGTATGTTGTTTATATTCAGACTGATATGTGTTTATTTACTGCTTGGTCTTAAAAGTTTACATCCCCTTCTACTAAAGAAAATGATAAATTCACTCTAGTAATTCAAATAAAAAGACATTAAAACGAGTAATAAAATAAGACAAAGTAAGAGAATTACTAAATTATAATTTCGTGTGATTAAATATTTAATTTGATTTTTTATTTAAGAAAATAAACTGTCCCAGATAAATTAAAGTACCTTGCTCATTAACGGTGAAGCAACATACTGTACCTGTCAACAGGTGCAGAAGTCTGAACATTTCCTGAACATTGAAGAAAACAGCTGATTTCAGTGATTGCCTTAAAGTCTTCCTCAACACAGCTTTACTTGTTTTATTTAATAAACCATACATATTGATCTAGATAGATAGATAGATAGATAGATAGATAGATAGATAGATAGATAGATAGATAGATAGATAGATAGATAGAT
>JAUZNJ010032580.1:0-13610 GCA_034780135.1 Jordanella pulchra | reverse complement strand
ATAAACTGTTGAACTTTTTCCCGTATTCCGTGTGGTGTTCTGCATGTGGGTTAGAGCTCTGAAACCCACCATGACACAGCAGAGCTTTTAAAAACATTTTCTACAACTGCACCTTTCCACTGCTGCACTATTTGCGATCACCTGTTTTTTTTTACTTCTGGTAGTACTGTAAGGGCTGCCAGTCTAGCAAAAGCTTAGCACTACTATGGCTTCCTTCTCTGTGGCCCTTTACTGTGGCTTTCCAGACTCTCTAAATCATCCGTCTTCTCTCCTCGTCTCTGTGCCAGATGTCCATCTACCTCCTTTAGTAATAATGGCACAAGTAATAAGTTTGGATTTTTTGTAGCTTTGGAGGCATGGGTGTGAAAGTCACAGCTGCAGGCTGTTAAACATCCAATAGTTAGACCAGGTCAAGTTGCGAAGAGCTTGGAGCCACAGAGATCTGGGATTTTCATCTGCTGTCCAAACACATAGCTATTTCGGCATATGATCACAGGAAAAAGTATGATGCACTGAAAGTTTTTTGATTAAATAGTAAATTATTCAAATGTATTTCAGTGCACAACCCATATACACAAATATACTCTACATAGAGCTGCAATCGGGGCACCCAATAAGACAATACATAAAAGTATTGAAACAAATGACATAAAAAAGCTCAAAAAGCTAATAAAGATTGTTGGCTTGTTCTAGGAACTCCTCTAGAACCTCTGCAGATGATTTCAAAAAGAAGAATTTTTCATAGAAGAAAGAAATTATTGACAACAGTGAGCATCCTCTTCAGAAGATTGTTAAACAACAGTGTCTTTTGTAAGAGGCTACGGTGCGAGACAGATTACTTCATAAGATCCTCCTGCCTACAGCTAACAACAACTGTACTAACTGGAAAACTGCCCCTGGGTTGCATTTAAGTTAGGTTATAAATATATAAAATATTATATAAATATTATATAGTTCCATAAAATATATTTGAACTGAATTATATTGAAACATAATTTCATGCATTTTTTAAGTATTTTTTACAGTTTCATAAAAATACTCATAAACTATAGAGTAAACTAAAACAAAGTGACCAATGCACTTCAGAGACCCCACCTCAACTTAGTTAAAATAACCAAATTAGCATTTTTGTCATGAATCTTCGTACTAGTGCTTGTTTGATTACTCATTGCAAACAAGTGGCCTCTCTGCTCTGCTCCCTTTTACCTCTCATCATTTCCACCTGTTCACCTGCCTATTTAACCTTGGTTCAGACCAGATACCAGTGCCGGATTGTTGTGAGCCTTCAGTAAGTTTTGTTCAGCATTTTTTATTCCTGTCTCTCTGTCTGCCTGCCTGTTCAGACTTGATATCTGCCTCTTGATATCTGAGGCCAGCCTTAACCTCTGTCAGAGCTTCTTCTGTGTGTTTTTTGATTTTGAGCTGTTTCTGTGCCCTGATCGGAATCATACCGGATTTTCTCTGGATTTCTGATCACCCGACTCTGACTCTAAACCTGACTTTGACCCCAGACTCTGGTTTGTCCCCTCTGATTAGTCTGCCTGTGTCTGTTCTCACTGATTTGAACCTTAGCATTTCTCTTAACCAACAAGCAACTTCCAAGAACTCTATCCTTCAGACTTGCCTGAACAGATGCAGCAAACCACAGAGCCTCTTCACCGATGTTGCACACTAACCGGCATTTCCAACACTCCACCAGACTTGTCCTCAAGTTCCACAGAGATTAGTGAACCAGAATTCAACCAATTGTTGGATATTTTCATAATCCATTTTGCCTGGTCACTGAACTGTAAAATCTCCTTCCAGAAGTACTGGTTGCGGAACCTGACGAATCCAATCCATCCTGCACATTTTAATAAAACTGTTCAAATTATTCCCTGATGTCTGTTTGAATTGCATTATGCATCAGTCTTTCCTAAGCTAGCAGAAGTGGTCTGGTTACTCACATGGGTAATTTTACTCCATTCAGAACAAACTTGTTTTGTCAAAAATAGACCTAGAGAGACAAACGGCAATTTTTTTTTTTCAGTGGGACTCTTTTTAGTAATCAAGCAACTTTATTTAATTTTTTCTCTCTGCTGATTCTTCTGTGTCATTTAAGAACCAAGTGATTAGACAGTAAATGGTGCAATATACAGTATGTTACTGGAATTAACTAGCCCTGTTTTGACCAATGTACATTACATAGTTATGAAGATCAGTTTCATAGGTTGTGTAATGAAAAACACTTGAAACCTGAAATCTTTATTGTCTGATTATGTAATTTTTTTTTACTGCATTCTTTTAAACGCCATAAATTTTGTTTTATAATATTGTTATATTTTCTGTTGATTTCCATTTTACATAGCACCTTTCTACTTTGATTATTCTTTTATGACTTCCTGAGAATATGGAATAAAAGATGAATATTTTGAATGATTTCCCGAGAATATGGAATGAAACCTTTGAATATATGGAATGAAAGTTGATCTCAGAGAATCATGGGCAATGTAGTTTCAAAACAGATAGACGACTGTAGACTTCAGTCCAATTCACAGATTTTGGCTTCTTAAAGGTTATCATACTGTTCTTAAGAGTTTAAATGACTTAATTTGTGTTCATTTCAAATTAATAAATCATTATTTAACCTAAACAATATATAAATAAAAGTATTGTTATATAATATCCATGTAAAAGCCTAATTCCCCCCCCCCCCCCAAAAAAAAAGGCTAGTGTGGCTAAGAAATACTCAATTGTGTGCAGGACATGTTAAAGTGCGCATACACAATATATTTAAAGTGTCCATGGAATACTATGTCCAAACAACGTGTGAAGTGCAGTGGCACAAGATTCAATTGAATGCTGGGCAGTGTAATGCCAGATACATGCACATCTATTTTACATTTAAGTTGGTTTCAATTATAATAGGAGCTTTCTCAAAAAAAAAAATTGTGTTTTAGTTTAACATTCGTTACTCAAACTCCTTATTAAAAAAGTGGATATAACCCCGTATTCATGTATTTTTCCCACTGTCCATCATTTGCACAGTGCAGCCCTGATTACATTTATTTATTTTACAAACACCAACAGATCACTACAAATGCAGGCAGCGGAGAACAAAACATAATCTGTAATTGTGAAAATATAAATAATGACATGGAGGTAAAGTGGCTTCTAGATCACTCACTGTAGCTGAATCTCAAGTCTTAAGTGGCCAGTTTATTTCCGACTCCAGCGCACGGAGCTTGATATGCTGAGTCATTACGCACGATCAGGCTACTGATTCGTATTCGTTTGTTTCTATTACTTTTTTACTGATAAAGCTTGAAACTTTTGTGGTCATTATTCTTAGTATTAGATCTGTGATTATATCCTCTGCCTTGACCAGCGATTTTTTTGTATCTCTTCCTCTGTTGCGCAATGCGCCTTGCTGCGCCCATGCTGGAGCCTGAGTCCAAAGTTGCCCGTGTGACTAATGCTTTGTGTTTATTGTTTCCCCTGATTTATATGGATTATATAGGCTACTGCTCTGGCCTTGACCCACCAGCAATAGGCTTAAAGTGTGAAGTCTATACAAAATAAAGTCTTGCGATCAACCAAGAGAAAGGGAGAAAACATAAAAGCCTTGGGCTTAAAATAAAACAACATTTAATTAGGGCTGTGCTGGGCGAAGGATGGACAGTGAAAAAAATGTATGAATACAGCGGTTAAAACCAATTTTTGAAGAAGGAATTTCGGAGATGAGGATTAAACTAAACTACTAAATGTTCCAAGAACACAAACATTGTCTTATTGAAATTGGAAGCAAGCAACTTCAATATACAAAAAATGTGTATGAGCCAGGCAGTCATATTAGGGCAAAGCGAAACAAGTGCCCCAGTAAGTCTCCCACCGCTTATTTGGATCTGTTGCCACTATTGTCATATTTAACCAATTTTCTGGCCACTAAATACGAGGTGGACATGTGTTAGGATTTCGTGCGCACATTAAATATATTTCGTGTGCACAATTTTATATTTCATACACAAATTATTTTTTCTAAGGCACCAAATAGCATTTTGTGGACAGAAATTTGTGTTTTATGGGTACATTTTATATTTTGTGCATAAACCATAACTCTTTTATTCCAGTTATGTCAATTCGTAGGGTCTGTACACGCTGCTCTCCAAACTCTTGTAAAAAATAATTAATGCTACGCTAGACGAAGGATGGGCAGTGGGGAAAATGCATAAGAGGTTTTCGATAAGAAATTGGCAAAGATTTTTTCTTTCTGACTGAGCTTCTCTTCTCCGTTTCTCCCAACTCCATCTAGTTGCCCTGGTCTGTTATCCATTTTTAAGGCCGGAATGCAGAGACATCTCCAAGCCTGGTCACTTAAACGACAACTTTAAATTGCCAAATCAGATCAAATAAATCTACAGTAAGGGAAAAAATTGAATTTTGAGTTGATGTTATTTAACAATTTTTTTGTTTATACACTGACTAAGTTAATTAATGATTTGTTAATTCTAAATAAACATCAATTAATTCATTTAAACTTTTAAGAACAGTATGACAGCCTTTAACAAGCCAATATCTGTGAATTGGCCTGAAGGCTACAGTCATCTGTCTGTTTTAAAACTGCATTACCCATGATTCTTTCAGGCCAACTTTCATACCATATATTCAAAAGTTTCATTCCATATATTCAAAAGTTTCATTCCATATTCTCAGGAAATCATTCAAAATATTCATCTTTCATTCCATATTCTCAGTAAATCTTTCAAAATATTGAACTTTCAGTCAATATATTCTGACTCTTGTCAGTATATATAATAATAATTTCCTGAACGGCATGCCATACACAAACACACACACACACACACACGCACACACACACACACACACACACACACACACCCACACCTATATGTGTGGGTGTGTGTGTGTGTTCAGTTTTGTTTTACAATAACATCTCTTACAGAATTTGAATTTCATTTTCTTACAGAAAAATGTCAGGAGGGAGTGAATGCAGGTAGTGCAATCACTGAGAACAGAGACTCTCCTGTATTAAAAGTGCAGGTGTTCAACCACTTAACAAGCAAAAGTGTGGATTTTTAAACACCTACATCCATGCCCCTGGATTGCAGAACTCTAGGCTTCCTCAGGATGACCTCATGTTCGCCTACTTGAACTGTGGACGTCAGTTTTGTTTACAATTTTTTTTTTTTGTGGTGTGTGTATGTGTGTTTGAATATAAAGAATATTAAACTTAAGACAACTTCTTCTCTCCATGACACAGAAACAGATGGAGCCATGCCTATATCTTACCCTTTACTAAGATACTAAACTGAAGAGCAACTATGGACACACACCTTGCACTGCAGACAATTATCTTATGGTCTTTAAATTCTTGTTTTGCTTCTATCTTGATCCTATTTCTAATTTTTGCATCAATTTGTTGTATTTGAGTGTCATGTTCAGTTTTTAGCCATATCTTTATTTAGCCATATCTTTATTTTCTTTAATTTTCCTAATATAAATTAAGTATTTTTGAATTTGAATCACATGATCTTTCCTTTTAGGGTTTGTTTAATTGCCCAAAGGAGAGCCTGAAACTTGTACGAACAAAAGAAGTTTACACTTTTTTCTTCTTTTTTTTAGTGTTTGCACATTGCACAGTCGTATTTCCTAGCCCCTCTCCTTCTCCCTCTTTTGAACAATTTGTGTTCTGTTTGTCCAGCTGCAAGGCTTATTTAGCAAGTGTAAAGTAAGTCCCATTGGAATATTTGTAAAGCTGAAGAAGAGGAAGAAATGTAGAGGAAAGGGCAAGAGTATGTAAATCCACCGTCGGCCTGAGTAAAAACAACCTAAAGGTACAGGACCACTCCCCGGAAAGCCCCATTAAACCTTTGGGAGAAAGCCAATGAAAGCAGTGTATTAGTATGCAGAGAAATAGTCCCAAACACACACCTCATGGTACTTTCCTCTCCCCAATGCTGGTTCTTTCTTAGTTTTTCTTTGAACTTCAATAATATATATTCTGTATACATTTGTCTTATAAGGTTCTTAATTTATTTAGAACTAATAAGCAAAAATTTGATATATCTTATGTTTCAAACTAAGCAAGCACTATGTTGATAACTGGCTTTTTAATATGTTTTGCAATGTATAATTCTTGATAAAATGAGACAACCTCCGAAGATTATGACCAGCAAAAAATAAAGCTCACTTTAATGTCTACAAACAGTAAATTATATTTACTTATTATGCTACATTTGTATTTTTATTCTGCTTTTGTGAGTCCTTAAAAAAAACAACCTCCAAGACCCAAAACAGCAAGATCTCTGAGTAAGTATTGATAAGAAAAGTTCAGTTTAAATAGTATGCCTTGTAAATTTATGCTCCAACCCCAGATTGCTGTCTTGGTTATGTATTTGATATTATTTCCTTTGAGCCTCTTTAATAAAGTGCATGCATTTCCTTAAACCATCTTTATAGTTTGGTATTAAAAGCAAAGAGCTCTGTTCTAATCCAGCTGGGGTATTGCCCCTGACACTAAGTGTCTTTACACAGCAGTGACATTAGCTTGTTTATTGGTTGCAGGGGCGTAAAGATGCTATTGTTTTAATTGCTTTTACATGCTCCTGGGATCCATAGAGATTACATAGAATGCAATGCCAGCATATTGAAAATGGGATCACAAAAAGCAACTCTAGAAAGCCAAAGTGTACATTAGCAATATTTGATTTGTTTTGCACTTACTTGACAGGATTGGCACAAGCAATAACAAACCCTTAATGCGTTGAGAGATATTATGCTGCATGTCAAAGATACTTAAAATCTATGACTTTAGTTATTTTGATTTTGTGAGATTTCATATCATTCAGTTCCAGCATAGCAACTTGGTCAAGTTTTGCAGATCTGGCATAAACTTGGATTTATTGAATAAGAAGACCATTAACTTTGTAATTATTACAGTGTGAAAGGAAAATAGAATATAATAATTTTTAGGTCAGATTAGGTTCTCAAAATTAATCTCGTTGCAAAAGACCAAAATTAGGTATTTTCTATTATTTCATTTATTTAATTTGAATATTAAAAAGTTATTTCCAAAGTTATGTCTTAAGCCTGAGAAGGGCGTTATTATTCTGCAATTACTTTCTTCCCTCTTCTTCCTCTTCCTCTTCCTCACATGTGGCCGAAGGTCAGAAAAATCCCAGGGTGTCCTGGTGCCAAGTGAACCAATGGACATCCTTATGTTTGAATGTGTTGTTCATTATGGACAATCCATGACTTGCACAAAAGTAATGAAAAACTGGTGGGGTTCAGAGCTGGGGGGCTGTTCCTTCCAATTACACACCTCCAGATATCATTGTCATTTCGCACATGGGCATTTAAGTCCCGCAGCGGAATGATGCAATCCCTGGGAGGATGCTATCCAACGTTGCTCACCCCCCAAGGATGCTAGGAAGGCCTAGTACTCCATACTACTGTTCAGCCCCTAGGCCGAAATATCCGTGGATTGGGTTGTCAAGAAGTCCACCTCTGACTGCCACCCAATCCTCTTTGCAATGGTCCCCTGCAGGTGGTGGGCCCACTGGGAGATAACCTTGCATTGCTCCTTTGGGCTGGGCATGGCCAGGCCCCACATGGAAGAACCCAACCACCAGGCACTCACCAACAAACCCATAACTCAGGCCTGGCTACAGGGTGGGGTCCCGGCTCCACCGTACCAGGTGGTACCACACATCAAGTGCCTCGATTTTTTTGTTGTCATGGGGGATTTTTTAACCACTCTTTGTTTAACTTGTCACCCAGAGCCTGTTTGCCTTGGTAGACCCTACCAGGGTTATTTAGGCCCCCAACAACATAGCCCCTGGGATCATCTGGACACTGACATCCGTTCCCGACATTAAGGGGGCGGTTGGAGGAAAGAAAACAAACAAAGAAAACTAAATTTAAAACAAATGAATTCTCATGTAGTTCTAAAAACATTATCTTATCATATATTTGCTAATTATTGACTTTATTATTGACTTATTGAATTATTGACTAAAAAAAGCATGCTATAAAACCTGTAAGTTACCTGAATGATTAAATACTCAATTTTTCCCTTTAGACATTCTATGTAACAGATGCTGGCCTCCTTACTTTCTCAGTTTTTGCTCCCTTTGGCACACGGTGATCTTTTGACCGAGTCCCTCGTGAGTGATATCAGGTATGAGATTGTCAATGAGGGGCATGGATGTCAGCAGCTTTAACAAGTTCCTGAGAGCTTTGGGCCTTGTCTTATATGCCTGTGGGATAGTTTTAGAGTTGCAAGAGGTTGTTTAGTGCTTTGAATGTTACTCAGTGCCTGCTCTATGTCTCATCAAACTCTATCCTGGGCCTTGCTTCATTCCTACAACACTAGCTATTTCACTTGTCCCACACAAACCTGCAACAGCAGCTGGGATTTTTACTCATTTGCCTGCTCTTGGGGGATTTGTCACTGCCCAGTTAATAGGGATTCTCCCTCACCTTTTTACCATAGGGACAGACGTTTAATGAAGTGCCTAACAAGTGGCCCTACAGACATAAGCTGACTGCCCTCTAGTTGCTCTCCTTACTTCAATTCCAGAGTCTTTCTTTCAGGCAGTTAGTGGGCTGAGAATTTCCCTGGCAAAGCATTGCAAGGCAGGGAGTGGATAAAGAGAAGGGAGGGGACATTAACTTGTGGAATAGGGAGACGTGGAGGCAACATTACCATAACAGCCATGTGGTGCTCGGGCTGCTGGGGTGGAACACTATGGGCAGAGTTCCCTCATAGAAGGCCCCCTCAGAAACCTAGAGAGCAAATGAGCTGCCAGGCCATGCTAATAGAGTCCTAATTGGTGTTTAGGAGAGAGGAAAAGGTGAGAGTGTCTGCTGACAGATATTAGAATAATGAAACAGCAACTGCAGCAGTTGATAATTTTGTGAGTTAAAAAGGTTTTTGTTCTGTACAGCTATATTACTCTTTGCCTTCTTAAATTAATTATATAAAATACTCATAAAAGCATGCAATAAATACCAGTTATGTGCATTGCAATATATCCCTCATTTTTTCTTTCAATACACATCAAACAAAAAGTTAGTATTTTATATATCCATCTGTTTTAACATTGTTATTTACTTATATAAACGGAATTGATTACTATTTTTTTTTTTTTGCTAATATGAAAAAGCAGCCAAATAACTTGTTAAGCCATCCATCAATCAAACTTCATTGCAGGAGAAAAAAAACTTAGCTTGAAATTATTTGATTGTGTCTGACAGTAAAAAGACACTCAAGTCATGATGTCATGCCTGTGAACTTTATTTAGATACGAGGAAGGGATCCTTGCTTGTAATTTTTAGTTACACACTTAGTTTAAAGGATACAGTGAAGAGGAAAATGGGGAGGAAAACCCTGATGGAATATCAACCCATGGACCGGACACTTAGCCAATACACTGGGGTTGAGAGTTGTATGGAACAGCTCTTG
The DNA here is from genome assembly GCA_034780135.1 of Jordanella pulchra. Lineage (NCBI taxonomy): Eukaryota > Metazoa > Chordata > Actinopteri > Cyprinodontiformes > Cyprinodontidae > Jordanella > Jordanella pulchra. The sequence goes on along the minus strand of JAUZNJ010032580.1, from coordinate 4,144 downwards.
TGAATGGACAAAGTCCCTGGCTGATACTCATTTTGTAGATAGTATGACATCTGCTGGGATCCAGGACTTGGTGAGCTAAGAGGAACAAGGACTGTGATAACTGTCTGTCTGCTTCCTGCTACTAATCCACCACATGTGTGTGTGTTACCCTATTTATAGCTGAGCCAGGATGTGAATAACCTGCCTAGTTTCACTTTTCATACAGATGGTAATTTTAGTCTTCTTTTGCTCTACATCTCAGTCTTCTCATTTACTTCGAGTGTTGATGGGGATAAAAGGATAAAAAACTCTAAACTTGCATTGTACTCTGTTGTTAAGATTATTTTGTGTTGAAAAGGTCCAAATAGTTCTGTTTGTTTTAAGTTTGCATAAACTTGTCTAGCTAAAGTCTTTCATGGTCAAATGCAATTTAGAACCTACGGTTAGCATTTTCAATATTGTCATTTGTATCATTTGATTATATTATAATGATTTCTTTTTGGGTTTTTTTTTTTGCTTTTGATATGAAATCAAAACCCAAACAGCTGAAATACCAAGTAATGGCCTCTTTAGTGTATTTATTCAGTACTATCCGTGAGTGTTATTTTACCGAATAGGACTGTTTGTGATACTTAAACACAATAATTTGCTCCGATAGGAGAATAAGACAGAACTTAAAACTAGTATTAAATGGATAAAGCGGGTTAAGACAAAGCCTTGAGAACTTAGCTGACTCTGGTTCAAATGTTTAAAAGGCAGGTCCATGTCAGGAAACCAACCAATTCAAACAAGCCTGTCATGAGTGATAAAACATCAAGCCAGATTTTTTAAAAACGTTTGTTGATGGGAAAAATGCATGCTGTCAAGTCACATCTTGCTCAGAATCTTTTTAATCAAATATTTATAGGGGTTTATGCATCTATTTGATTTTGTACATACTTTTCAGCTCTTTGTGATGTGATGCACTATTTTCAACTTGTGCAGAAGTTCCTGTTTTTGAAATTGAATACGTTTTTTCCAAGATTTTCACACCCATAAATAATCTCCTTAAATGGAAGCTGGAAGAAGATGGCAGAGGTTAAACCGAGAAAACCATCAAATTCTGAGAAAGGAGCGATTTTCATGGTTTTTCAAAATGTTTAAGTTAAGGATTTAAACTGACAACATCAGTGCTCTAAATGTTGCAGAAGTTTTAAAACAGTGCACTGTTGTCTGTGATGAAGGTTTACATAGGACCCAGAATTTAAGCCAGAAACAACAGGAGAAATTGAATAGTTTATCAGAATGTGCAACGGGAGTAGATAAGACAGTGATCGGAACGGCATTTGGATCTTTTGTGGAGAGATTTGTAAGGAAATCTCAGACTTTTATAAGCCAGTTGGTATCTGACATCACCACCTAGATTGGAGAGTAAAATGGAACCCTTCAGGTAAGCCCGTTAGCTTGTTAGCTTCTTGGTTAAAACCAAACTGAGGTTATTTGACAGAGCTACCTTGGGGGACAGAACAGTAATTGTGGTGGAAGATGAGTCCAGGGTCAGAACTAGGAGGACAAAGATCAGAGGACAAATCAAGATGGGATCTAGAACCAAAGCAGAGAACTGAGCCAAGGTCGGAGCCGGGTGGTCAGCTGTCAGAGAGGAATCTAGAACAGAATCCAGAGAACGGGTCAAAGACAGAACCAGGGTCAGAGTCAGGAGGTCGAGATCCGTGAAGAACCCAGGGCAGAATTCAGAGACAGGGAAAGGGCAAAGAGACACAGGTCAGAATCCAAAAAACACAAAGGTCCAAGAGAACCAGGAGGTAATTTGAGTCAGAATACGACAGGCAGGCAGAAAAGAACACTGGATAAAACTCATCGAAGCTCGTAATAATATAGCCCCAGTTTCTGGTCTAAGGAAGGCTTATAAAGGTAGGGAAGCAGGTGGATCTGATGACTATAGATGAGAGTAGAGCAGAAGAGCCAGGTGAAGGTGCTAGAGTTGATTAGACCAGCACTGGTGCACAAATTCATGACATTGTCGAGTTAGATCTCCCCTGCTGCATCTGCATAATGGGAGGGGGCAAACCCCCAACTCATTTATATGGCATCTTTGTCATTAAAGGAGACTTTTGAAATGGATTTTGACCAAAGATGGGATGAAAAGCTAGTCAATCGCAGGAATAGAGCTTTCAACTTTTTTAAACACTGGAGATTGACACAGGACTGCAAGTGGCAAACTGAAATTCAAGAGAACAAATGGCTAAACATCGAAGATGGCGGCACCAGGTATGGCAGGTGTTGCCACCGCATTGCTAATACATGCTCTAGTCATGAGCATATTTGCTTTTTCTGATCCCGGCCAAACATGGAAAGACTATTACTCTTATGAGACTTCATCAGCATTTTCAATGAAGCTAATGTCAACCCGAACAAACAAGCATCTTGGGTTTGGCAAATACACTCTGGTTACTACCTTCATCCATCCGCGCATACACGCCCGTTCGTATTCCAAAGCCTCCCTAAAACCACAACAAATGATTGCCTTCATTATTGGCATCTGCCTCCTTCTATCCGGGGATATCTACCAGTGTCCAGGTTCGCTCAACTATCCAGGGGAGTTGAACCGCCATGTCAACACCATTGCTAACAACAGAAACAACTCCGATAACAGTCAGGTACTCTCTCTTTACATCTTACTCAATAACTCATCCAACTCCACTCAATCCCTGTGTCCTTCCTGCGAGTGCTGCGGTGTCACCGGTGCCCAAGACGAGTCTGACGAACAACTGGACGGAGCTATTGCTGCCCAGGAGAGGTGCAGCTACGAGCGTCAGACCACGCACGCTAGCCCCACTACAGCTACAACCAGGGCCAGCACACCTCCTCCCGTTGGCTCTTGCCAGCGCTGGGAAACGTGGATACCAACATTGTCAGCCCTTGTGTGCGCGCGGATCGCCTATACTCCTCAAACACGGCGATTATGCCCACACCTCGCCTACACCGGGACCCTGCTATCAATTCCACCGGCTGCTTCACTGTGGCGCTCAACCAACACGTCACGTATCAGAGCGCAACAACAACAGAGCCCTATAATGGAGCGCACAAGGAAGAAAATCAAAGGTGAGTTAGAAAACGCGGGGTGGATTTCAGTCTCCTCCGCTCTCTCCCAAAATATAAGACCATTTGCGAACTAAAAATAGAATTTTAGCAGTATTAAACTATAGCAGTTTAATACTGGACCATATACATGAAAAAAATGTAGATTTGATGTGCCTCACTGAGACCCGGCACAAACCATGAAGCCTGCCCCCAAGGGTATACTTACCTGGACAAGGCTAGGACCACCGGCCATGGTGGGGGCCTAGCTGTCATCCACCGAAGCGACTTAATTGTTACCCCCCCTCCCACCGCCAGAGCCAAACTCTTTTGGATGTCTGCTTTTTAAATGCAAACTACAGAAATAATCAATCACCATGCTCCTTATTTATCGCCCTCCAAAACCATACTCCGGATTCGTCTCTGAAATACAAGAACTTCTTACATCACTCTGTGCCATATCCCATAATACGCTTATTATGGGCGATTTTAACCTGCATGTAGATTCCCCCACAAACCGCCCTGCAGCTGAGTTCCTTGAAGTATTGGACTGCTTACATCTTACTCAACACATCATAGTTCCCACACACACAAAAGGCCATACTCTAGACCTGGTGATTACAGACATTGCTGCTATTAACAACTGGCAAGTCTATGACTTGGGGGTGTCTGACCACAGTGTCATTTCCATGCATCTACCGATAGAAGTACCATACCATAAACCAAAACGTCAGATCTACTTCCAAAATCTTAAGGCTATTGACCCCGTCCGCTTCAATCTTCAGAAAATCTCACAAGTCACACAGTTCACATCAATCAATGGATCTGTTGATCATTATAACTCTAGCCTTCATAATATTCTCCAATCCCATGCACCAATCAAAACAAGAGCAATAACATTTTCCAGGTCAGCTCCATTGTATACAGAAGAAAAATGAAAATGGCTGGCCATGCCCTGGAGCATCAGTTCACTTCCGAGGGTTTGCTCGTGTATAAACTAGCCTACCCCAATCATCAAAAAATATACTTAAGAGCACTCTCTGCTGCCAGGTCCAAATACTTCTCTCAAATAATCTCAAATGGTACT
>JAUZNJ010032579.1:0-13610 GCA_034780135.1 Jordanella pulchra | reverse complement strand
TCCATATAGCACAGCTCAAATCAGTTTGCAACTTATCAAAATACTCTTTAAAGACTTTCTGCATAAACAATTTTAACAGATGCATTTGCACACTCACGCATCCACTGCCAATATATTCAAGCCCCTAAAAGAGTTCCAACCTTTTTCACATTACAACCGTGGATTTCGATTTATTTTACTTGAATTTAATGTAAAAATTGTTGCATGTTTCTTTAGTCTATCCCCAAAAGTAATACTTTATAGATCTGGGTATGTAACATGATGTGTAAAAAGTTCAAGGAGTATAAATATTTCAGCACAGTGTTGTTGGGCTGCCCAGCTCTCATAATGCATTTACTCTGCTTTTAAAGGATGAATAAAATTTAATTGGTCTCTGTCTCAGTTTTTTTTCTCCATTTCCACCTATTCTTCTGCAAGTGAGAACATGCAAACACACTGACACACAGATAAATTTACAGTGCCACCCACCAGCATGCTGGCACCGGCTCTTCCCATACATATACACACAGATGCATGTCCTCCTCCATGCATAAATATGCAAAGTGTCTGGCTGTGATGAGTTGCTATGGCTGCTGTTACTAGGTTATATGACACAAAGCACAAAGTTTATTTACTTCACTTTTGCATGCTTAAAGAATAAACTGCCCTAGTCTAAACACTTAATGCATCAGGAGTTGGTTAGAACTAGGGGTGGGATGAGAGAGACAGAAAAAGGGACAAGAAGTGTTCAACTTATTAATTGGCTCTATAGCATTTGTTAGAGTTTGTATATCTTTGCATTAAAGGAAAGTGAGTTTTGTGTGTATACATCCTGCATGTTTGTGTGTGTGTGGAGCAGATAATACTGACAGCTTAAGGTCATGAAAAAGGTAGGAGCACATCTGAAGGCAGGGGGTCTTTAGTGTGTGTTTGCGGGAACCTGTGTGTGTGTTATACATAGTGCAGAGGCATGGGAGACTCAGCAGGCTGTGTGTGTGTTTATGTGGCTTTGTCATGCATGCTTGCCCATGTTTATTGCCTGAAAAAGTTGCTATGTGGCCATGTGTGTGAAAAAGTGAAACAACCTCTTAACTCTGAGCCTTTTGCAGAAAAAAAATCTCTGAGCTCACATGTGTGCTGTGGGGCAATGAATGTCGACTTCAGTTACAAGGTTACACATTCCGTTGGATGAATTCCAGCATAGTCTCAATTCTTACACTCTACATTTGGGATATCTGACTCCTGTATTTCTAATTATTTCAACATCAACATCTTTAATGTTTGCAAAAAAAAACAAAACCAAAAAACAGCATAAAACCATGTGTGTGTGTCTGTGTGGCACTGGTCCCAATGGAAAAGATGACTAATTAGCTAAATCTTTCCATAAACTGTCTTGGCCCTCCCCAGCTTCTTTGTCATTCCTTAATTGGACATTGTTGTGTTATTACTAGCTCTCCAGGGCTCTACCATCTGCCAGCTCTAACAGGTGAGTTGTAAGAGGTTCTTGTATCTTTGCCTACATCTTTCTTAGGGTCTATACATCCAGCTGTACCACAAATACGTCAGCTTCAAAAAAGGGGTATGGATCTGACGAGCTGCATTACCCTTATAGGGTTCAGATCGCTGACATCACAGGGAATTGCACTGGGCAGAGGAAAAGGGAAGAAAAGCATGAGGAACTGCAGAGGGAGAGTCATTCATCAGCAGAGTAACAGTGCATGAAGCATTCTGACTACGCCATTGTTGTAACTCTCCCTTTCATTTACCTTATTATCTCCTTATCTTTCCGCATCATTATGGCGGATATAACCTGTGTGATGAATAGCCTTTTTGATTAAGGATGCATGCTTCCTTTTGCTTAACATATGGACTTGGTTTAGTCTGTGCAGCAGCAGTAAAGCCTCCACCACTTTCAACAGAGTTGTAAAGGTGCAATCTGCAGAAGAGATTTTATGGGATTTGAAGGTTGGATATGTGCAGGAACCAATCTTACTGAAAAATACCTTTCTGAGAAAAGTATTTTTAATATTAGTAATACTATTGCCTAGAAACAAGGTCTTGGATTCAAATCCTGACATGGGGTCTTTCTGTGTGGACTTTGCATGTCCTCCCTGTGCCAGCATGGGCTCTCGCTGGGTAATCTGGTCTCCTACCAAAGTTCGAAGATTATTGTTAGTCTCATAGTTGTCCTTTGGTATGAATATATTCTTGCATGATTGTTTATCTCTGTGTAACACTTTTAAAGACTGGTGATTCTTGTCCAGGCAGTAACTCATCGCTTATTCCTCTTATCTTATAATTATCCACAAACTTTAATGCTGACACCACCAGGATTTAGTGCGGGGATATTTTGCTTAGTGTGATGTTGTATAGTGTTAGTTTTTCTACACAAACAGCAATTAGTAAAAAAGTAAAGTGATTCCATTTCAGTTTCGTCTGACTAGAGCAACTCATTTCACATGTTTTGCTGCAACATAGGTACAGGCAAACCTCAATGGTTTTCCAGTAGTAACTTCTTTCTTGCCACCCTTTATAAAGGCCAGATTAGTGGAGCGTAGCGACAGCAATTGTATCAACATCTTTTCTCATCACAGCTCTGGAGATCTCCCACCCAACAGGACTATTGGTTTCTTCTCTGGTCACTGATTTTCTTGCCAGGCTTGTCATTTTATTTAGCTCTCATGTCTTACCAGTTATGCAGTCTTTCCACTTTCAAAAGAGGAACTGAGAAGTGTTTAGTGACATGTCTAAATATTAGGCTATCATTGATACTCTAAAGTTGCTTGAAACATAACTTTAGACCTGACATGTCTGTTGTGTTCCTTGATATTCATAATGATCTCTTGTCTGTTGTTCTCTTTTAAACCGCTGAGGCTGTCATGACCAGGTGGACCATTATCACCTTTTAGGATTCTTCTGGAGCAGCTAGATTACTATGTTTAAACTAAAGAGATACAGCCTTCACCCAAGCCTACAACATACTTGAAAACCCAACATAATTTTCCATTTCCTTTACAATTATGTTCTACTTTTTTGGGGGTTTGTCAAATCAATGTTAGTAAAATGCATTAGCGCTTGTGACTGGAAATATTGCAAATAGCTATCCAAAAAGTTGGGATGTCTTGACAACTTCTCAAAAGGTACAGTAATTGTGCTGAGCCTGGCGTGAATGTGGAGGAAAAGTGGTTGTTTAGAAAACCTTTTCCATTCTTTCTTCCTGTTCTAGTCGCAGCCGGAAGATGCATGCTGCTTTTTTGACAGGTTACAGATGATGAGCTGGAAGGGAGCTGTGCTCACTAGCTTTACTGTAATGAGTGCTAGCCGCTAATTAGCTTTTGCTGGATGCCAGATATGGTTGTAACCAAAGCCCCATCACTGGAGCAGAGCAACGAGAAGAGGGAAGAGCTGCTCTAATGAGCCCTCAGCGGTGTGTTTACTGTTAACCAGTCATGGCTTTACTCTCGATGTGTCTACTTTCTCTTTTCACAGCGTTCACACAAACATACACACAGTATACTGATGATTACTTGGTGAAAAGTCAACAGGGTATTTTATAACACATATGCAAGCACATGTGATATTTATGCATAAATGTGGTCACTAAGAGAAACAGCAGCTTAAACTGATTTAGTCATCTGCGTTTCACTCTGATGGGGGCCTAATTAATGTGGCTATCCTGCAACTCCCCGCAATATCTGTTAACAACTAATTCCCACTCTGATATGATAAGCTTCTATCATATGGTGCTAAGCTGTGGATGGGTGATCCTCATTAAAAAAAGATAGATTTCTCTTTAAGTCTGCAAGAATCTATTTGTTTGTCAGTTGCATCTTGGTTTCTTCTTTGCAGGAGCTGCACCTCTTAACAAGGGCAGACAGACTGACTTAAAGGACACAGGCACAGCATTGTTTACCATTTTCTGTAAGATTGATCACCACAGGAGTGAGGGATACCAGTGTCACCACCTGGCAGGCAATTACACTTTCTGTGTTAGATGGTATGCATGCGCATCAACCTGCTTCCATCCACCTGGCTCTCTGCAGTGTTCCAGAGGATGCACAAACAGAAACAACACCATATAAAGTGGAGTTTGGGCGGTTTGTTTTTGCTTTAGCCTTAAGTCATTTTCAGAAGCCGCTAGAGGACGTTTGCAAAAAAGTGACTGGAGAGTGAGTGAGCGCTCGCAATGTTATCCCCCCTAGGTTCATTAAGAACACAGACCTGTCAGCTTGAAGTCTTCCAGGATGGATGAGCTTAACGTGTTCACACTTCATACGGTATACACAGCAGCACAGAGCTCACACACTCACTATGATTATTGATTTTTTTTTGTGTTTTCTAGTCAGCAGAGATTTTCTAATGAAAGAAAAAAACTGTACTTTGACTCAATCCATAGAAGCTGTTTGTTGAGGCTGTACTTTGGGTGAAAACTGTGAGAAGTTGAACTTACATTTAAACTTCCAGTAATGGTACATGTCACACAATTACTATACAAATAAAGTGCAGTAAAACTGGTAGGGGGATTTTTCTTTATAGTTAATTCATATTCCTAAAAGGGTTAAGTATTTAATTTTCTAATTTTATCTTTATCATTGTGTTTCTACTATTATCATGAAAATATAGCGTCGAAAGATATGTTGTTAGCCTTTAGTTGTATAGTGTATACCTAGAATATTCACTCAACATGCTTAGATTACATTTTTTCCTTTGCTTTGGTGTTTATTATTTTCTATATAAAAATGATAAAACAAGTTAAACATTAAAAACCAATAGTCCGTGCTAAATAATGTTCTGCTGTCAGTCTTTTGAGGGTAGCAAGGGTGTGTAGACCAAACAGCTATCATTTATGATTAAGGCTAATTCCTCAATAATGTTTTGTATTAATATTGAATCTAAAAAGTTAATTAACCTTTCAAAGCAAAGTAGCAGTTTGTAAACAAAATGATTAAGAGCCATGCCCTGTACCTGGTAAAGACAAAAGAGTTAGCACAACAGATGACATGTACCAGACAAAACTTCTCCTCTCTTTAGTGAATTGCATGATGGAGTGGTTTTGTGTTTTGAACAGTGAAGTTTTTCTCTTTTTAAGGATCTCTGATGTGTTTTTTCGCACTGTTTCAAACCATTGAACTAAAGTTGTACTCAGACCTGCCACATTGGGACCTCTTGAAATCCTAAAGTGTACCCTGAAAGCAAACCACACCAACCGAAAAGAAATGAGGCTTTTGGTATAGACCGAACAAGCAGACCACAGGACTTTGATGCACCTTAATGAATCCAAAACTGGTTTTCCTTCTCAAAATCCTTTTATCTAAACAGCATTGTAGTGTCTTTTAGCAATCTGTTTAAAGTCATGACATAACTTCTTGATTGTATTTAAGCCTAAATATTCTTTAGGCCACCCTTTTTTTAGGCATTGAAGTGGACTTGCTAGTTTCGATCATTGACCTGCTGCACAAACCACTGCATACCCACAGAACAGAGTACTATACACATCAACTACAGAGTAAGAGGAGTGTCAGCTGCCTGTCAGTAAGAGTGGCTTGTTTAGTAATACAAGCTCTAATGTGTTATGAGGCAAATGCAAGGATTTTACATTTCCTCACAAAGCATCTTGAAAACTATGTTTAACCTCCAGTGCCCCATTTATCCCCTCTGCCACCAAAGGTTCCTCACATTTTATTGATTTGCTTGGTAGCACATTAGTTTTCTTCCTGCTATGTCCCCAGGTGGGTAGGGGCAGATAACCATGCTCAGTTATTCATGGAGCTGTCGAACATGGTGATTGCACACAGACAACTACGGGGAGTAAACACCACCTTTATGGAACAGGAAATTAGATGGGTTGGGAGGTAGACAAGGTTTGTTTCAAAACAAAATATTAATTCTAGTTTATCTAGATTCTTATCCGTTTATTCTGACTTTGTAGATTTAAACAAGACATTCTAGGTTTTCAAATCCTTGTGAAAGGAAAAAATGCAGGGAGCACACAGGGAGCACACATGTTCTTCTCCCACATGATTGTAGATCTTAAGCTTGGAGTTCCCCCACTTCCCCCACAGCATGATGCTACCACCCTCTTTGATGCACAGATTGGTTTCCTTATGAGTTTGTGAGGCTGGATGCAAAGATGCAATACTCACATCTTAATGTAAGCAACTTTCTGACTTGTTTGTTATTGTTTTAGCTCTTAAACTTGGAACCCTCCATGTTTGTATTCATGCATGAGCCATATCCACATTCTGTGCATATTGCTGTTAGTTCTCTGAACCAGAAGCTGTTTTCTGCTGGTTTAATTCCTCACTCACAGACTGTTTGTTTCAGCTCCTCTCTGACTTAACGTGCATCCTGCTCTTCAGCTGCCAGTCTGGAACTTTCTCTGTTTCAAGCCAGGCTTTTGAGTCTGTGTGTAAACTTGTTTTAATACACTTTGGGGCCCATTTTCAGGGAAAATGGCACATTGTAGGGAACACTGCCTGGAACCAACTTGGGTAATTGTTGTTTCGGGTCAGGGGTCACTTTAAGGGCTAAGGTATGAATTGAGTTTAGGTTGGGGTTAGGGTTAGGTATGACCACATAATGGTTAGGGTTAGGGCAAGGGTCACAGTTAGGCTATACAAAAGAATGGAAGTCAATAGAAAGACTCCGCAAAGATAGTGAGACAAGTTTGTGTGTGTGTAACACATGGACAGGCATTTCTTACCTTGCGGGGACAGTGCAAAGCCAATTTTCCAGGAATATTCTACTTTGTGGGGACTTACAGGTACCTGTGGGAGCCTGTTATCTGGTACCCATGAGGAAAGGTTTTTGGTTGGAGGTTGGGAATGAGACTAAGGTGTGAATGGTGGTAAGGTTAAGTGTAGGATTGGGCATATATTGGTAATGGGTACCAACATATGCCCACTCGTTCCAGTTTCATAGATCATCTGCATCTCACTGGGGATGCTGCTTATCCACTAAAGAAGTGGTTGATGAAAGGATTCCCCCAGCATCAACAACTCACAGGCAAACAAGCATACACCTGCACCCTGCATGGATGTGTCGTTGAGAATGCCTTTGGCTGGCTGAAAAGATGCTGGGAAGTACCATGAAGAGAAATGACACTGAACTCGGCGCCATGTTCAGTCACACTTGTTGTATTTTGCATAGTCTATGTGAAATACAAAAGGACAACTTCTTGCTTGACTGGAATCCTGTGTTGGAAGAGAATTTGAGGCTGTGGTCTCCAGTGCCCACAACAGAGACACAACACTATCCGGCTCATTGACACTGCAATAGCTTCAAATCTGGATGCTATGCTGGACAATTGATACCCTATATCTGAACTCATTCTTATTGTTGACATAATGCTGATGTAGGGTTAGTGTAGCAATCTGGGTTCGACCATCAGAAAAATACGAATTAAAGCCAATGCAAAGTCCCTGTAAGGATAGTGGAACTGTATGAACTGTATGAGTATGTGTGTGTCTTCGGATAGACAGACAGGTGTCTCCTCTGGGCTCCTTATTGTCATTGAGGAAAGCCGATTATGGGACATGCCATGGTGTCAGGAACCCCCCCTTCTGATACCATATAGACTCGGCTTTCCACTCATCTGTATGGATGTTTCTGCTTCTCTTCTGCTTCCTGATGCCATCTGGGGATTGAGCCAAGTGTTTGCTCATCATCATTACAAATATTATGTAGTCACTGCCTACATACCTTAACTTATGCTCAGTTAGATTTATGTTCATCTACAAAACATGAAGCCTGTCTTAAGAAATCAGAAAATCTTTAAGAGAAAATAGTGATTTTATGACTGAATGAATAAATAAGTAGTGGAGACTAAAAGTAAATCAATGTGCGACAAGAAAGCAACCAGTAGTGATTATAAATGCTAAAACATGATCTTAAAAATGAATATTTCTCCATTTAATCAGATTCACACACTAAAAAGTACCATGGAATCTTATTTACATTATTACTAACAGGTCTGCTAAACATGAACTCTGACATTTAGTTTACACCTCTAAAGCAAGGCATAATGATCACATTTGACTCAATCATGATAACTGAAAGCTTTCTGGTTACATCTTTATGTAAAATCAGAGGAAAGGGGATATTTTTCTGTAGATGTAAATCTGTATGTACCATGCATTTGTATTTAACACTCAACTGTGATACCAGTATATGCAACATACTTTGAACAATTATGTTTAGAAGTCATTTGACTAAAAACAGTGTCCACATGTCTGTAATGTAACCTCAGTATAAACAAGTTCTGCAAAGTCCTTAGCGGTTTCCCAGTGAACATTAATTACGAATAAGCATAAACAGCAGTTTAGGGATAACATTTTAGAGAAGATGAAAACATGGTTAACATATAAAACAATATCTAAAGCTTTGAACATCTCACACAGCTGATCACCTAAACTGGAATTGAGACAATTAATTAGATAATACTTAAGAGGCCAATAATAACTCTGGAGAAGCTGCAGGGATCCACTGGTCATGAGGGAGAATATCTAACAGTAACTCCCTTACACTTCAAAGTTTGACCACTATGCAAGTTATGTCTGGTTAAAAACTTAAATATGCAAAATGAACACATCATCCATATGATAAGGCATGGTGGTGGATGGATTATGGAGACAGGTTACTTTCCTTCAGCAAGGAAAATGAAGCTGATCAGACTTTTTTAAAGAGACGTATGGAGCTGGACACATGACTATCCTTGAAGAAAACCTGTTAGAAGCTAATAAAGACGTGACATTGGGTTAAATTTCACCTTTTAGCAGGACCATAGAATGGATTAAATAGAATGTATGTTTATGTTTTAGAATGGCTTTGTCTAAATCCTGACCTAAATCCAACAGAGTTCTGTCTTGAAAGAGTCTGTTGTGAAAGACCCGAAAATCCATGTTCACAGACATTCAGTATCGGATCTTTTTTTAGTTAATAGTTTGATAATAGTATGGAGATCATTCTGAGTCTCTGTTGGTGGCAAGCTGCTGGAGACAAACACCAAAAGACTTGCAGTTGTTATTGCTGGGTCCAATGAGTATACAAAACAATGATTCACTGGTACATTAGTTTTTAAATTAACTTGATGCACACTTTTTTATCCTTTTAACAATTATGCTCTGCTTTACATTAGGCAGTTACATAAAATCTCAACAAAATACAGTGACGTTTGTGAACAAGCTCATGTAAAATCAGCTCTACCTTCTTCTCCTTTCTAAAATCTCTGTGATGACATTGTTCAAACATTCATGTCACATGACAAAAAAAATCTTAAAATAGAAAAACATCTTCATACATCCTGTAAAAAAGTTAAAAGGATTTGAGCTGCAAACCTTTCCTAAGTACCGACCACATTTCAGTGACAGATACACACAGTGAAATGATACAGTAGAGCTCTCATTACAGATGCAGCATTATCTGTGTTGCCAGGGACATTTGATGGCAGACGAATTGACCAGGCTCCCGAGAGTAACCAGTCCACCCAGTACTCCCCAGAACTTGCTAATTATTCTTCACACCTAATCTGAGAAAAAGAAGGAGGACGGACACATAAGGAGTGTTCGAAGACCAGTGGGACTTGTGTTTCCTTACAAGAACAATGAGTCACATGTAGCCACCACCTGTCCCATGTTGTCTCCTCTGTTGCTCTAGGCATCACTGACAGGGTGACTGTGTTTGTACTGTATCCAGCCAGCTGGTTTGGGAATGGCTGCATTGCCTCTCTCTAAACAAGAACTAATAACAGATCGGACCACCATCAGCGATTTTCACACTGTTGGTTTTCTTTTTGTTGTGTTTGATAATACCATTATTTCATTTCAATTCATACCCCAAATTACATCTTTTGCACATCCCTGTTAAAATGCAATGTTTTGTGATGCAGAAAAATGTGTTCCTGAGAAATCCCTTCAATATTTTTCTACCTTTAATGTGATTCATATCCTCCATGGTTTACACCTGCAACCATTTATAATACATCTGATTATCCTAAGCTGTCCTGGTAAAAAATTCCCTCATTTGTTCAGTTAAAGACATGCTTTTGCAAATGATAGAAACTGTCTTATACAAAGGTATTAGAAGAATATGAAATAATGCTGACTGGTTGCCACAAGAAACATGAATAGAAGAAAATACACTTCAGCTTTTGGTTATAGTATGACAAATTGTGTTACAGTTTACTATGAATCCTTTGGTAAGTTACATTATGCCATATATAATGTAATGAAATATGAATATACAAATTTAAATTCAGAAGACCAAAGCAACAGCAGCATTACTGCAGATAAAAATGATGTCATGACTGGTTCCAGTTTTCTGACCCACATGCAGAACACCACAGGAGAGCATAAATCAGTTAGAGGATGTTTTATTTACAAAACAAGGGAGAAGAAATTTGGTGGATGTGAATCCTGGGGGTGGTTACAGCTCACTGAAGGACAATAAAAGGAGATGGTGAATTTGAGGCAGTTGGAGATGTGATCAACAACAATGATGAAGACTGATCATACTTGTGTTGATGGAAAAGTCCTTCGAGGAGGGGGGTAGAACTGAGGGCTCAGAGTTTGAACACAACATGGGTCTAGAAGGTGCTCTGGGTTCCAGAGGGTGACTCAACATAGCGGTTCCATGTAGAAGCGTAGAGGATGCGGTGGAGGTGAACAGGTAGGTTAGGCGAGGAGGAAAAATGAGGAGTAGTCCAACTGCCAGCTGGAGAATCCAGAAGCAGTTTTGATCAAAAGGAGAAGGTGAAGGTGGAACTCAGGCAACCAGTGGGTAAAATTCAAGGCATCACGAGGAGGAACCTGAGAACACTGAAGCAACAATAGATAACTAATAGTTCCTTTCAGAATAAGCTCAAGGAAAAACACTCAGGAGGGCTCAGATTACCTTCACAGGCAAACGCTCAGACATCGAAGGCCAGACCGTCCGCTCCTCTTAAGCCTAAGGTTAATGAGGTAAGAAGATGCAGGTGTAGTGCAACACGGGTGAGTACTTGGCATCTCTGGCCAAGTTCTGGAAATGCTTAAAAGTAAGGCAAAACTAAAATTTGTACAAAGGCAAAAAGGATTACTTGAATATGAGTTTTTCCTTTTAATGCCTCAATCCTTAAAATGTTGACTTTGCAATTCATCCATCCATCTTCTCCCGCTTCATCCATCAGGGCTGTGGTTGGGCCGCTGCCTATCTCCGGCAGACTATGGGCCTAAGGCAGGGTACACCCAGGACAGGATGCTAGTCTCTCCCAGGGCAACACATAGACACAAACAAAGGCATACAGCCATGCACACACACACTCACACCTAGGGACAATTGAGAGATGCCAATTAACCTAACATTCATGTTTTTGGGCTGTTGGAGGAAGCCGGAGTACCCGGAGAGAAACTACGCATGCACGGGGAGAACATGCAAACTCCATGCAGAAAGACCCCAGGCCGGGACCAAACCCAGAACCTTCTTGCTGCAAGGCAACAATGCTACCCACTACAGCCAACTTTGCAATTCTGTACATTATAATTTTAGATTAAAAAATGTAGAAATTTAGAATATTTTCTTACATTCCTTTAGTGATAATTTCTTTGATTTGTGAAATGATCAAATTACTTATTTGTCCTTATTTACTTTCTATATATAGTTCATCAAATGAAGCAACTTGTTACTCAGAACAATTAGAAATATGTTACACGCTGTAAAGTTAAATCCAAGTTTTTTGCAGGAACGATGTTTCTGTCCTTTAGTTTAGCTACGTTGAACTGTATGATGTCAGGGCATTTTATATCGAAAAAAAGAAAAGGAGCAGCGAAGCCTTGACTTCCCTGCAGCCTGTTTCTTTGGGTGGTTGATTGGAATGTCATGTTTTTGCCTCCTGTCTGATTTTTTTTCTCTGCCAGAAAGCAATAGACACTCTCTCTATTCCTTTGAGTCTTTGTTTTGATCCACTCAACTTTGGACTGAATCCTGAGGCGGAGCGGAGACTTGGCCCAGGTGAACTCCATCTTTAGAAATTTCCCCCATCCCAGCAGCATATGGGCACATGTATTCTCTCCACCTCTCCTGTCATCCCTCATTCTACTTCACCTTCAGTCAAACCACCATCACTCCTCCTACTTACACCCAGTGACTCTTCAGGAAGCCATAAAACCTGACTGCAATTACAATCAGCCATCAAGCGTCTTCTGCCTCATCCTGTTTAACAACACATCATCATCTTCATTCCTCTCCTCGCGGTCCATCACTCTGTTTTTCCCTTATTCAACCTGTTTTGTCTCTTTGAGTATTTTTGGAGATGTGGTAAAGATAGCAGGCATATTTTGTCTATCAAAAGTCAAATTGCATAATACAAAATCATCTAAAAAATGAAAACTTAGATTGGTTGACTAGACCTAAATATGTTATTTATTTATTTTTTTTACCACTGCTTTAAATTCATTGGTTTAAAAGAAGTTCTGCAGAATAATGTCAAAGTTAAGATTATTTCAGATTTCAGGTGCCAACAAATCCAAACCTGTTTTTACAGTGTTTAATTTGAAAATGTCGATTGAACAATGGGTTGTATTCCCTGGTTCTATAGAAAGACTTTAATCACAAAAGGGTTTTTGTATGACGACACTGCAGGGACTGAGGCGACAAGCATGTATATATAGGGTAGAGCAGAGAATGATGATGACAATACATCTCAGCAATCAATAACAGACGAAAAGGTCAATTCTACCAAATTCGATTTTTACAGAAAAAGAACAGCTTTACTTATTTCTGTCATAAAATCCAAAGCCTCAGTTCTTTTTAGAAATTAAAAAAATAAGTCCTGTCTGCACCTTATTGTGGCAATGTCACAGCTAAAAAAGGGAACAATTATCGACTTGATACCAAAACAAATAAATCTCTCGAGAGTCTGTAAGGCCCTTCTGGTCTCTTCCTCATAGGGTATAAGCTTCTTTGTAGTCTTTTCCAAATGTTTTTTTTTTTTTTTGCGTGACTTGCATTTGACCATCTTTCAAACTGGATGTTTTTTTCACTTAGAATTGGAGGGAATATCTGTTTCTACAGCGGAACACCTTATAGATTCCCAGTGGGATCTATAAATCTGTAAACCACCCAACTCCTTGCTTAATAAGTAAGATACTCAATAAAAAAATCAGTTGCTAAAAGAATGAAATGTCTCAGACAAATCAATATACCGAGACAACACTGCCTGTGTTGTTAAAGTTTTTCAATGTCATTGGACTTTATGACAGTAGTTACTGTGCTATGATTTGTATTTGAAGTGTAACTCTACCAATTTTTTCACATTCAAACCCTATAATATGGGTCTATGGTGTACTATGTTATTGTGCGCACTGTCAAGTAATATTTGTTAGTTCTATAATATATGTCTCAAAACTGCCTCAGTGGGGGCTTTTCCATCGCAGTGGCTCCGTTTTGGTGCCGCAACCTTTTTCAGCACGGGTTGCGCTGTTTTCGATTACAAAAGCATGGTGCTTGAGAAAGAACTTCGGTGCTCCACCGGCACCGCTGAATAGCTGGTCAGCAGCAGCGTCACCACTAGTGGGCGGTCAGCGCGAGAAAAAGAGGGAAAGAGGAAACAAAACAAACTTTGTCCAGCAGATGGAAAACAGCTGAATTTCATCAAT
>JAUZNJ010032578.1:0-13610 GCA_034780135.1 Jordanella pulchra | reverse complement strand
ATGGATTGTTTTCCCATCCATCAAAACCATTTTGGAATCGACTCCTGTTGCTTAACAAGCATCAATGTGTGACGAATGTGTTGAACAGCCGTGTTTAGATGTTGGAAGTCATTTGAAGACAGATTCATATAAAACCAGTTTCCTTGATCACAATCAGAAAATCTTGCTTGGTTTCAACATTTGGTGGAAAATTCTATGTCATTAATAATCTAGAAGAATCTGCTTTTTCTAGGAATATTAATCTCAAAGCATCAATAAGATTTTTTTTCTATTGATCTGAGATCATGAGATTTGTTTAGATCGAAATTTTTGGGAAAAATTGATATTTTCTCTTTAACTGATGTAGTGTTTAAGACAAAAACTGGATAAAATATCCAGAATTAGAGATATAGAGGGATGAAAGTGTGAAGATCTCCATGATGGGACTAAATATAGAGCAACAATTTTAACCGAATGCTAATTAATATGAAAGAAAAAGACCTTTTCTCTAATAATCAGAATAGGTTTGAAAGCGTCACATTTCAGACTCCATCAGAGCAACGAGAGAAGAATGATCAAAGGCCTCAGCGTGTTGCTCCTCCAGGGCCTTAAAAGTGTTTCTAACGATGAAAAGCTGCCATGACGACCGGAGCTGTTGCCATGAGGAGTGACCCGGACGATGTGCCGGTCCAGTCCCAGCCTCCACCTAGCGAACCCTGGGCTGACATCATCTGTGTGTGCAGCTGTTGTGTTTGCGTGTGAGTTCATGGAGGTTCACTGTGATTTATAGAAGAGGACTCAGGCTGGAAAGCAGACATCAGTGTCTGCAGGCAGAACGCAGAGACACAGAAAGGAACCTCTGGCAAGATTAGAGCAAGCGGAGAAAAATGAAAACTATCAGGAGCTTCAAAGAGATGAAAGTCTGGGATGGATGGAATAGATGCTTGTCTTTTAGCCGACTCTCCAACATTCACTAGTTTCCTGAAGGTCCCAGGTTAAGACGTGGTCTTTGACTAGGCCAGTCCACCAACTAGAGTGTTCTTTTTCTCAGCACTCGGTTGCTCACAGAGCAGTGTGTCAAAAAATCAAATCCAAAGAGCTACAGAGTGTATGTGTGTAGAACCAGCCCAGAGCATCATCCCTCCACCGCTGTGCTGCACAGATCATCTCTGGTTTCTTTCATTGAGCTCTACTTTGTGGTCTTTTTTTTCATTCTTTGTCATAACACTTTTAGAGGAAGCTTGTTTTAAACTGAGGTCTTATTCGATACGATAACATTAATTTGGATGAGATGATGTTATCTGAGCGAGTTCATTTAATTCAACACAGTGAACATTCATCCAGCCCAGCCTGCTGTTCCCTGCAGACGTTTTCCATCAGTTCGCTCCTTTTATCTTCTGCTTGTTCAATCTGTCCAAGCGTGCAGAAACATCACCCACAATGCACCTGGATCGGCCTCCTCCTGATGCTTGTTACTGTGGAGACGGAAACAATGAGGGGCCAATTATAAAGAGAAAGGATGGCTTGGTTGAAGTGTGGGAGGACACATGAATCTCTGTTTCCACCTGTGGTGAATCACCAGGTCTTACTGGTTGGGCTGAAAGCAGCGAATTTAACCCCAGATTTCCCTCCTTTGTTTCTTTTATTTGGAGCCTTGGTTCATTAATGAAGCTGCATGTATGAACTTTAACAGACAGGAGCCCCTCTGAGGGGTCATTTTATTTTAATTAAAGGGTTGAAATAAATAACATTTGATCAGGGCTGTGAACTGGAAGGAATTTGGTGAAATGATCCGTATCACGCTACGTGTGTCACAATGCAATTTATTCCAATGTATCCAGACACTTTTAGAAAGACCAGATATTGCTGTTCCTACAGCTCTGGAAATCCTCCCCAGACCTTGTTGCTCTGCTGCAGCTGCTGCTAGGAGTTATATAAAAGTAAGACAACTAAATGGATGTTTACCTATAATTATCGGTTACATTCAAGATTTATTGGGCAGTATTTTAATCAATACCAATGTATCTAATGAAATATCGCAATATTTGACGGAACGGATTTCTTCTTACTCTTATAGATACCATGCAGATCCTGGAGCGTCAGACAGGCAGAAACAAATGATTTGTCTGCAGTTCTTCCTGTAGATCTGATGTTTTATTTGGTTGATCTGTAGGCATGGAGACAAAGTTTGATAAAAACCCTGAAACAAAGCTGATTGTTTAAAACCTGGACTTGTTTCTGCTGCAGCAGTGAGGGAGCTGCCTCCCATCTGCAGTGATGTCCGCCAGAAGCAGCGGCTCTCCATCGACACCCTGCCCCCAGAAGTCAAAGCCCCGTTCCCCTCCGACCCCATCATCCCCCTCCGTACCAAGACCACCAGGGAGTTCCAGTGAGTCTCCTCTCAAGAAACATCCCAGAATGCTCCTTACTCTACAGCTTTATTTCATTTACCGGCTGTGTATCTGAAAGGGAGGACGTGGAGCGCGCCGTCCACTCAGGTGACTGGAGGGAGGTCAGAGAGTTCTACCTGACAACCTTCGACTCCTTCATAGAAATCAACGCCGCCTTCAAGGTAAAGATCTGAGGGAAATCTCTCACCCTGCTCCTGTCTGCTTCGCCTTTCCTCACCGTGTGTCCATGTTCTCCCAGCGAGAGGCCAACGGATTGTTTAACACTATCGAGGACTCAGGGGTCAACGCCAAGTTTGTCAACGCTGTTTACGACTCGCTCCTCTGCACAGTAAGTGAGACAGAACCCCTCCGACCCGGTTCTTCTCTGCTCAGACTGC
Source organism: Jordanella pulchra (assembly GCA_034780135.1). NCBI lineage: Eukaryota > Metazoa > Chordata > Actinopteri > Cyprinodontiformes > Cyprinodontidae > Jordanella > Jordanella pulchra. The sequence continues at coordinate 10,843 of JAUZNJ010032578.1, read as the reverse complement.
CAGGCTGAGTTCTGTGGTCTGAATGCGTTCTGCCTTCTTTGTTGTGTCTTATCATTGTGATGTTTTTATTTAAAATTTATAATAAAATAAAGTTTAAAAAACAGTAAAAAGTCGATAGGGTCAAACTTTACTGCTTTTAATTTTTTTGTTTTTTGCAAAGACAAAAAAAAACCCACATTGTGTTTACATAACCAATCATGTGGCTGAAAAGCTGAAGCCAAAGCTTATGAATTTAGTTAAGCTGAACTTCAATTCACAAGAAGGAACTCACTGATAAAATAAAGTAGTAAATAAACCTCACCTACAATGATCATTTTCAAATATAACGTTGTTTTTTGTAGCTTTTTGAAACTAAGAAAAACTTTTAACTCTGAATTAGCAGCGTTCCACTTTCTAACTCCGCCAACAGAAATACTCTTATTTTGATTTCCTTAATGACTTCTTTTGGTTGAACTCTTTTCATGTCTATTCTGTAAAAATGCAGTTAGTTTTACATCAAGGACATTTTCTTCCAGCTTCTTAATTATTAAATAAAAATCATCATTCAACGTAAAATTGTTTTACTTGACCTGAAAGTCTGTTTTGATTGTAAAAGTATTAATTGAAAATTTTCCCTTAAAAATAACTGTGTACAGTGAGTATGGAAGGATATCCAAACAAGGGACAGATCTACAGATGATATGATAAATAAACTCTTCAGCAACATGTTTTCATAGCAGGCTTTACAAATTAAACCAAAGTCATTTTAAAATGATTGAAATTGCTTACTTTAAAGTTTTGTGTCCATGAATTTCTTCTCTTTATTCATGATTATTAAAACAACCTGAACTGTAGGGTCCCTTCTATCAACAAATCTGTGCTGAACTGGAAGCAGCCTTTTGAAGAGCATTCTTTTTGCTTTTTTTTATGGTGTTTCTTGTTAAACAAAAAGAAAAACAAAAATCAGAAGTATTGTTATGAATAGACTCATTGACCAACAGTGATTCTTCAAAGATTGAAAGCATCACCCAATGTGGAAAAAAAAAATCTCCTTTTGTTCTCATACTGTAATCTCACAAAGATATTTCATAAAAAAGGAATTGATAAACAGCTTGGTGGGTTTTCATTTTACATCTTAAGAGACATTAGCTTCCTCTGACCAGTAGGGGCGCACATATGAGGACTCTAGGACATTGCAAAAGCTGCATGTCATTTTCAAGTCCAGTTTTGGTTTAGTCTTCAATAGATGTTTATTTGATATGTATTTTGAGATTACATTGAATACATTGAAGGGTTTGTTTCTCTGTTCAGCCTCAGGACATCCAGAAGTCAGTTTTAAAAGGGATCATCAACAGCCTGCTGAGAGAGTGGAAAGGGTGAGAGAAACGTCCATCTTTCCTACTTTGCAGGCTGACTTTCCTTATCAAAAATCCTCCGTTTAGCTTGTTCTTGAGTTTGTGTCTAAGTTTCACAAGTTTTCCGTGTTTTTTTGTAGCCCTCGGACAAAAGACGACCTGCGAGCATATTTTGTTCTAATTCAGGTGAGACTGAAAGCTCCTTTGACAAATTGAAAATGAGGTCAAAATCATTTAATGTTCCCATATAAAAATGAAACCAGTACCATACCTGCCCAAAAATCCAACATATCAACATCTTCTGTTTGTGGCTTTAAGGCGTTTTAACATCATAATTCCTCATAAAGGATAGTTGTTATTAGCTGCCAAGATGACATGATTGGCTGATTTGGTCATTGCTTGATCAATGTTAGAAGAAAGAAAAATATTCCTTTTAACTTTACAGAAATTGAATATATGTTTAAAACTATGAATGACCTTTATGATATAACATAAAAAAATGAATTATTTATCATTACTTTGCTTGAACCCAAAATACAAAAGTTAATTTTGTTATAAGATCAAGTTTAACCAAAAGGCGGTTAGCAGAGGCAATGCAGTGACTGAGGTTGTGGGAATCAAATGCATTTCTGGATTTATTTTAGTTTAACAGAAAAAAAAGATTGCATAAAATGATTAATCTATATTAGATCTACATCCTGCTTTGTAATCCAGGGCATGATTGACTGCATCTTTGTGAATGTGTGTCCTTTGCAATGGAGAAACACAGGACTCCTCTATGACTGTTGGTAGAATTTACCGCTAAGACTTACCAGGAGCTTTGGACTATCAAGTTTTATCACACAAGTCTCCAATAACAGGAACAAATAGCTAGCATTTCTAAAGCTAAAGCTGTTTTAAGTCACAATAGGACTCTGAATAATTGATAAATGCTACAACAAAGTTGCTAAGTTAGCAACAGCAATAAGAACAGCATGAAGTCTCGTTGAGATGGACCATACAGCCACTGAAAGAGGTGTCCCGAGCAGTGAACCTTGAGGAATTCCATGTCTGATTTGGTTTCCTGTGACTGAACGATAATGATGGACATCTGGAGATTCTCACTTGCTGTTCCGCGTTTTTCAGCATGTTGTTTTTGAGTGTCAAACTGACTTTTAAACCCTGATGTTTGCAGAACCCCCAGTATTCCAGTACCAGCACCTACGTGATTTTTGCTCACCTACTGAGACAGATTGCAGCCTTGTCTGAGGCTGACCACCACTACCTGGTCCACTGGCTCAAGAGGCAAGTCTCTTTATCTGGAATACCAAAGTAAACAGATTATGCTTTTAGCCACATATTTTAAGAGTCTATTGAACTGAATGAAAGGAAATTTATTGCAAACATGTCATTCATGGTTCATTGAAGACAACTTAGTCTCCTGTTCGTCTCACAGCAAGTCAGGGGCTTTAATTTAGGGAAAAAAAGTGTGAAGAGAGAGAAAGAAAATCAGCTACCATGTTTTATCCATCTAATGTGGTTGTGTCAGGTTCCTGAGGCCCAGTGGAGCATACATGTTTGCAGACAACACTGGGATCTCCTGAGGGAGCAGGAAATAGAGATGGAATTATGGTCTATATGGAGGAAAATGAACATTGCACAGGAGAAGAACAGGCAGAGTAACAGCATCAATGTTGGCTTTGATTTAAATCAGCTCACTGCTCTGGAGGGTAAATCTGTTTATAATTTCTGTTTCTAAAATGTCTCCTGGTTTATTCATGGGTGTCTTTCTTCAGTAGATGAAATTCTAACCTTCCACTTATGGATTCGTGGAAGCTGTTCAGGTTGACTCAGAGACTGAGGACCAATGTAATGCAGCCTCTGTATCCGTGTCCCTCAGCATGAGTCAGGAGCATTTGAAAACATGTTCTTTGTGGTGGTGATTTTAGAGCAAGCTGCTTCAAATTAGAGGTTCTGTTTAGTTCTGCTCAGATCCAGAAAGCCACTTTTTTCCAGCTGACGCTGCTTTTCCTCTCCTTCTCTTGTGTCTCTATTTTGGTGCTCCTGTTAGTTCACATTTAACTCCTTCATGACATCTGCTCCGTCAGGCTGTCAGCCAGGCGTTTCCGGCAGCTGGTGGAGCGCCTCCTTCAGTTCATCTCCACACGCCTGTTTCCTGCAGAACCAGACGATCTTCCTCCTTCAGCCAAGTGTTCCTGGTGGATTCCCGCCGCCACCAAAGTGCTCAGCCTGTTCAGTGAGTCTCAGCAGCACCACAGCATGTGGTTCATCTGCTGATCTTTCATAACGTTTGACTTTATCTTCCTGTCAGATGCAGCCAACAGCGTCTCCTCCCCTCCCATCATGCCCTTCACCGACTTCTACAACATCACACTGGAGCACATAGACTTCATGGAGGATTACAGAACCTGGCAGAACTACGGCAACTCAAATAGGTCAGTTAACGCCTGTTTCATAAGAGCTATGCTTAAGATTGAACTTCTCTGCTTGTTGAAGGTTGCAAACTTGTAAACCGAAACTTTTAATCGGGTTTTTTTGCATCGATCGGTCTGCAGCCAAGCCTTTTCTGATAAGGATATGTATTTTTAGGAAGTAAATTTGTGACTGTATGTGGTGAAAGAACTGAAGATTTTTTATAGAACCTATCAACCGATAAAAGTCTAGATTACGAATTTCTTATCCAAAAACTGGGAGAACAGTATTCCAGATGTTGAGATGGCCTAGTCAAAGTCTACATCTCAGCCTCTCTGGTATGCTGTGGTGGGATATTCAGAGAACTCTGTAGAAATAGAAGAAAGGACAATGATTCCTCCACAGTGGTGTGGAAGATGTGGCTCCTCAACGGGTGAACTTGCATTTAAAGGGAGGCATAAAGTTGGAAGACCACATCGTTATTCATGATTCATAGCTAATTCTCTAGAGTTAAATCAGAGAGGACTTTGTTTTTTCAGTGGCTGCATGCTTCTGTCAGATTCCTTGGTTTTCCATCGTTGTCTGCTCAGATGCTGACAGGCCACAGAGGCAGCTTCACGCTCCCCAAGCTGTGATCTGAAAAGAAAGGATTCAGACGCTGCTTTAACCGTGACCGAGCTCCTTCTGAAGATTCCTGAAAGTCAGATGAAGCAGAGATGAGGAAACGTTCCCACAGCTGCAGTTAGTTCAGAACCGTGGAGACTCCCAGAAGCCGTGAAGTTTGTTTCACGCTGCGTCACATCTAGTTGTGTTCTGATGACAGACTCTGATCCAGAGTCTGTGGTTCCAACAGACCCATTTCTGGAGGAAATACCTCCCTGCTGGAGTCTGAGGGGATCCAGGTCTGTGGGATAGAATGGGATAACCAGAGGAGTGGTCAGTAATAAAATAATCAAATCTTTTTTTCCCTCAGGTTTTCTTTTTGTCAGTTTCCCTTCATTCTGTCGACTGTGGTGAAGAAGGCCATCATCCAGAAAGACTCGGAGCAGCAGATGATCAGTCAGGCCAGAGTGAGGATTGAAAGAAAAGCTTCTCTTAATCTAGTAGAAGCTGAAGATCTACAACGAAAAACAACCGTCTGTTTGTTCTTCACAGCTGAGCCTGGTGAGCAAAGTTTCCCGGAGGCAGAGGGTGGACATGAACCTTCTGTTTCTGAACATCAAAGTTCGACGAGCACAACTCCTCAGCGACTCGCTGGATGAGGTCAGGATGGATGGATTGATGGATGGCTGGAGGGATGGATGGATGCATGGATGGATGGATGGATGCATGGATGGATGCATGGATGGATGGATGTATACATGGATGGATGGATGGATGCATGCATGCATGGATGGATGGATGGATGCATGGATGTATACATGGATGGATGGATGGATGTATACATGGATGGATGGATGGATGGATGGATGGATGCATGCATGGATGGATGGATGGATGGATGCATGGATGGATGGATGGATGGGTGGATGGATGGATGGATGGATGGATGGATAAATGGATGGATGGATGGATGGATGGGTGGATGGATGGATGGATGGATGGATGGATGGATAAATGGATGGATGGATGGATGGATGGATGGATGGATGAGATCGGTCTCAGGTTACAGACAAACTATGATGACACCCATCACATTCAAAGAGTGTTTCCTGGACATATTGCTGAATTAATGTGGATAAACTGCAGGGTTCCTCCTGACAGCCATGGTTCTGTGTTTGGTTTGATCGTTCTTGGACAGTCAGCTAACGCCTTTAAAGCTGAAAACACATTATTATGAAGTGAATTCCTAACCTGCTTCCTCTTTATTTTAATTGGCCTATTTACAGCCAGAATCTACAATGTGTTCCAGAAATCCATTTCTTACCTCATTACTTCAGCTGGATTGAGCAGGTTTTTTTCCTCTGTAGAGGAAATTATACATAGAGCAAAAACCCATAAAGCATGAACTTTATGATTTATTCATTGCTTCTGTCACAATCACCGCTCTTCCAGTTCGTTCCTCCTCCTATGTTTTTGCTGTTACATGTTTCTCTTCGTCTCTTCTCTGCTCAGTTGCATCCCGGTGGTTTCTCTCTGCCCCCCCGATGGCTCGGTTGAGGCCCAGCTGACAGTCATCCCCTCTACAGAGGAGCTGTGTGACAGCTGCAGCAGCCTTGGCAGACCCTCCTCCTCCTTCCAGCTTTACCATCAAGTATGTCGGAGCTCTTGACTGCAGCGCTGTGATCAGCATTTAGTGAAATACCTGCTATATTTAGGAAGGACTGACAAACCGACGCTGTATCATTCAAACATTTTGTAATTTGTGTATTTTATAGGAATTCTGAGTTAAAGAGAATATGTGGTTTAAAGAGCTTGTATTGGTCTGGCAGTAGTCTGTCTAACCACCCTGAATTTTCCAAAACTCTTATGTTGGATTAAGGGCAGGACTTTGACTAGGCCAATCTAGACTACAAAAATTCTTTAAATTAAAGCTTTTTATTGGAGCTCTGTAAGGATTTTTCAGAGTCACTCTTCTGCAATAAAGAATTTCTGTAACAATCTCATATTTTTTCTACCCTCTACAAAGTTCCTCCAGGATTTTTCTGTATGTAGCACCATCCATCCCACTGTATAATGCTGCACTACCATGTTTTAAACTTGGGATAGTATACCAAGGATTATTTTTTCAGTTAGTTACTTAATCTGGAGCATTTTCTTCCACATGTAATAGCTTTACTCCCAAAAGAGTTGATTTCTCCAGCTCAGGAGACTTGTTTGATTAACTTCTCTCATTCAGGCTTTCCTCTCCCAATCTGTCAGCTTGAAACAAACCATCACGTAAAATCCCATTTAGTTACAGTGAAGTTTCTGTTTGTAATTAGACAAAAAATAAAGAAACATAAATAATGTGACCCTGTATTTTTTTTGTGTGTCTTTCCTAAGGTCCCCCAGCGTCTTCACACCGGATCCTGTCATTCGCAGCAGAACCCTAAATGCCCCCACTGCAGCCGTCACGGGTCAGCCAAACCCTACTGCTGTCACAGCTGTCATTCGAACACGGCTTGTCCTCGTGGTGACGGAGGAGTGGCGGGGAAATCAGAGCACAGCTGTGGTTCTGCCCATCAGGCGTCCTGTCACGGGTCAGCAAGGTGTCACTGGCTGCACGGTTCAAACGACAGCAGGGCGCAGACCAAACCCAAGCAGCGTCATGTGGTGTCAGTAAGGTGGGTTAGAAAAGAAAAATCCAACATCATTTCATGTTTTCAGTTTTATTTTCTCACATCCAAGCTATGATTTAGTGTAGATCGCATATGACAATAACTTCACATTTCTTATGTTAATCATCTCAACAAATGAAATATGAAAAAACAGCAATATTGCTTATTTTTTGCTAATTTAAGATAATCCCTTGTCACTCAAATATAGCTAAAATAGTACCATAGTCGAGACATGAATATATCAATCATTATTCTATTGTCTTTTTTGTGGTTAATACTTATCCTCTAGTTTCAGAGAATTTATAGGAAGCCCTAAGACAGATGGGTGGGGTGGGGGGTGATATATCTTTGATTTCTGGTTAGGGTCTACCATGTCATTTTAAAGATCTTGATAAAGCAGGATTACAATGGATGAGGTACGTTACCTGGGATATAGAGATTAGAGGACCTTCCTGGAGCCAAGACAAGGAGAATGGAGGCTAACCTTGGATCAGCTTTAAAAACTGATCCACATGGATGCAACATCCCTTTAGGAAAGAAGTGGAGCTGGACTGTCAGGCTGAGCAATATAAACTAGATCTACCTGGACCCACTGGGTCGCTCTTCCTTGTTATTTGGATACCAAACAATTGAAGCAACTGGCAAAAAAGCATCACAAGCATCCAGCTGTAAACTTAAGGATGAAGATTTTAAGGTCTGCTTGTTTCTTTAGACAGCAGCTTGTATGATTGTAGAAGCAAAATCTGGGAGGAAAATGGGAGCAATTTGTTCAACTTGAGGAAGATGGAAGTAGGAAAGAAGAACCGGATCTTATATTATATGCAAGACATCTGATGGATGATTATTGCAATAATAATGTTCTGTAATTAATTCTTACATTTCAATTATTTACAGGACTGGTGGGCTTTATTTCATCGTTAAAAAGTGAGTAGTTAATCCCAGGGTAGAGTTTTTATTTTCTTTATTGCTTCACATCTTCTTCAGATGAGTGTCTCTGTTCTTTATTCTGTTGCTTGTTTTCTGTCTTTGCAGGTATTCCCGGCTGTTAGTGGACCACCCGTTGGTGGTTCTGCTGGGATGTGCCGTTCTGCTGCTGGGATGCTCGCTGGCTGGACTGTTCATTGGCTCTCTGCCAGACTTCTCTGATCCACTTCTAGTGAGTAAATAACATGCATAGAATCACCAGGATCTGTGAATAAAACCTCACGTAGCTGTAGCTGCCCTGTCTGGGTATGTTGAATCTAAAATAATAAAAAAAAAACAATAAACACAAGAGGCTTTTAGCTGCTGCAGTCTGTTGAGGATCAGTATCCTTTCTGTATAATCAGCCTTGATGTGTGTTTTTTTGAGTGAATGGTTGTGCTCTGATCTGTTAGGGTTTCCAGCCTCGGGGAACGTACCTTGGAGTTCGGCTGTCCAGCTTGTCCAAACTACAGCAGGAAACCGGCCTGGGAAAAAATCTGTCTGTTGTACCACAGCCGTTCAGCAAAAGGTGAGCGGACGGTCAGAGTTCAAGGAGAAGTATTTAAATAGAGAGAGAATAAACCTTTTAGTCAATGCAAACTAATTCTACACTCAAACTGGATGGATAATAGAAAACAAGCAGTGGCCCTCAGTATTTTAAATTGTTAAAAGTAGGTAAGAGTTGTGTATGAGATGCATGTCTTACCATTTGATCATGTTTCTATCTTTTTATTTGAAGTACTGCAGCATGTACGTTCTATTTATATAAAAGCCCAAACAGGGACAGGGGTTGAAAATTAGCATTAGTTATGAACTTTAAATGCAGCACTTCAGTGACTTGCTTTTTTGTGTCACTATGCTTGTTTGCATTATCCCTGTCAAATGAAGATGAAATGAATTTAAAAACTTCTGTGAGAAATTTCTTTTCATCCATGAATATAATTTTAGTATTTTAGAAATGCATTGAACTGTGTTTTTGTTCCCAGGATGAGTATAAACCTGCATAAATGATCCAATCTTAATTATTATTAATGAGAAAATTATATGCAGAAGTGTGAATTTATTTGGGATGTGGTCAATCACATATACAAAGCTCTGCAAGTTGCAGAGAAACCATGCTCAGTTTGAAGTCATCAAGACATTTTTGTTATTATTCTGGTTGTATATTTCCCTGCTTTTCTTGGCAGAATTTCTTGTCAGAGTTTCTTTAACTTGGTTGGTTTCCAGGCAGTAAACCAGCTTTTATAGTCCATACTTTCTCAACAGTATTGAGGTCAAGGCCATAAAAAGCTTAAAATTAGCCAGAACTATTCTAAAACCAACAAGGTTTTGGAAGAGGTCCACGTCTCATTCATTTGATTGGTTTGGATCATCTGGCAAAAACACAGGAATCATTAAAACTTAAGTCTGCTAGAAAACTATTGTCACTGTTCACAGTGATGTATGTTTAACAACTGAGAGAGGAAACAAACAAACAAAAAGCCCTCTGCTCTAAAATAAACTCCTCCAAGCTGGATGTTAAAACTAAACATCGTCTGTTTGACCACAGTGGTGAGAAATTAGGCATTCTGAGCTAAGAACACCAGAATGGAGCAGCACAGACTGAAACCAGGAGAGATGAAAGATGATGACAGAAAGTCAGTGACATCCTTTCAACCCTTAGACACTTATTTACCCTTGTTGATGTTAAGTACAAAGTGAGATGTGCTCATTATGTCTGGAAACACGTCAGTAACAAGCAACTGGAATCTAATGAAGCACATTGCATCTTCTGACCCTTCAATAACAACTTTACTTCTTTAGGGTTACTCTAAAATAACTCGAATGGGATACTGTAAGTGTTTACTTCTATCAACACAGAGATACTAGAAGTACAGTCTACCGGGCTGTTGTCTGAAATGCTGTGACCCTTGTTTAGTTTAATTAAAAATATGAGTTTATTATATTAGTTTTTTTGTTGTATTGCTTGACAAGTATTAATTTCTATGTTACACCTGTTTTACAGCCAGTTTTGGAAAATCAATCTGCATAAATATCAAGTTCTGAAACATCTAGTTTTTCTCTTACTGTTCCTTGATTTTTAAATATATTTCATTTATTTTCTAATTGTTCAAATAGATATTACAATTATTATTTATGTTATTATTAGTAGCAGTAGTATTAATTAATTTATTCTGATTATAATTGTATAGATATGTTTCAGTTTAAATGTGCGTTCTCATACTTCTCCCACTCCACACACTAGTATGCAAATGTTTTTTAGATATTTACTTCGTTTAATCGATTGAGTGAAGTGAAAAACGTATTTTTAAAAGTTTAAGATAAAGTTATATTTAAAGTTACGACAATAAAAAGGCATTTAAGTTCATCCACATTTAAGTTAATAAAGAGCAAAGTAAAAGTATGTTACTTAGTAACTAATTAGTTTAATAGCGCAGTAACTGAGTTACTAACTAATTAGAAAGAAGTAACTTGTAACTATAAATTGTTATTTCTAAAATGATTGTATGAAAACTGAAAAACAGCTGGATGATTAAAACATGAGTGTATCATCAGGACAATGATCACTGAAACAGTGAGGGATGTATAATGGGGACATTTAAAGGCCTCTATCTGTGCCATGACTGTCTGTCTATAAAGAAATTCTGCCCCTTTTTTCAAATAAATTTCCAAATATTCAGCTTCAATGATGCCAGAAGCTTTAAGTATATAATTATGTGTTTGATTTTGACCCAAAGAGATTCAATAACGTCCACAATATTTTTCTTTTTACAATTGTTGCAGTTGATTATTGTATATTAGATTAGATTAGATGAGTTTTATTGATCTCACAGCGGAGAAATTCACATGTCACATAATGGCAAAGTAGATAAG
>JAUZNJ010032577.1:0-13611 GCA_034780135.1 Jordanella pulchra | reverse complement strand
CCGTTCCCCACCGCACATCGCTGTTACCTCTGGACCCATACTGGAAACAAGAACCCGGACTCTGGTTTACCCCACTCAAAGTCGATCTACTGCCTCTACACAGTAAGAACAAAATCAAACATTTCCTTGAACTCAGTTTTCCCCACCGACCAAGAACTCACCAGCTCTCTCTCCTTAGTGGTTGTCTCTTTGGACCAAATTCTCGCTTCCCGGACCTGGCCTGATTCTCCACCTTGTTACTTTCTACAATAAACCGTTTTAACCAAAAGAGCTTTCGTCTTGGTGTTCTGTATGTGGGTTCGCCAATTGAAAAGTAAACCCATCATGACATGTATATGTCAAAGTGAACATTAGGCAAATTCTTTCAAATGTCTTTCAAATCAAGGGTAAGTACACTTATTTCAATAACAATTGAATCTTTTTTAAAAATATGATAAAGTAAAGCCTTGAATTGAGCAACGTGATACATTGGTTTCACTTTCCTGAGGTGAGTGACCAAAAATATGGAAGTTTTTTCTGAAATTGTAGTTTTTTCAGATATACCTCTATTTGCACACAAACACATGATTGGGTCAAATATTCCTGTGTTGGCTTCTAATGCAGACAGTAACTTATTAAAATCATGCTATATAATGAAGGATGTTATGAAAATATTTCTTTTTTTTATTGTTTTCAGGCTCACCCTAAGTGTGTGATGCTCCTGGGTCAGATAGGACAGGATGTAGGGGTTGAGCACTGCAGTTTCCAGGAAATGGCTCCACAGAGCAGTCAGCTGGGAACATAGCTGGCTCAGGTCCCTGCTGATCTGCTCAGCTACTTTCTCGGGGCCTTCCTGCAGCTGAGAAACATGCATTCATCTAATTTAAACCAGAATGAGCAGGAAGGTCATCAGTACTACAGCTTGAATCACTCTATTTTAGGAGCTGTGTATTTCCTGCTCAGCTCACACCTATTAACTCTATATATCCTTTGATGAAGCTCAGGCGTGTTTCAGAAACTGCTGAAGTAATTTAGTTAGTTTAAAATCACTGTGATGAAAAATGTAGCACATTGGAACAAAGTGACACATTTTGGCTCCTGGGCTTTAAATAGACCAGATTTAGAAGTAAGTTTAGGATTGTAAAGAAGAAACTATTTTTTCATTCTTGAGTTGGATTTTCTTCTCCCATCTAGTCTTTACTACTACTCTACTACTACTGTTGTGTTTAATGGTGAAAAGGGAAAATAAATAAATAAAAGTCTCAGCAAGAAATCTAAGAGTGTTTAGTGAAACAAACGAGCAATTACTCAACTCTATCTCTATCTATCTATCTGTCTGTCTGTCTGTCTGTCTGTCTGTCTGTCTGTCTGTCTGTCTGTCTGTCTCACTGAACACTGAAGATGTATTTTAGTTTTTTGACTTACCTGTAACTCTATGGAAAGCTGATTTAGAATTTCTTCCACAGGCAGCATCTCTGTGGAACAGAAGGTATTTACAGAGCTTAGTGTAAAGATCATTTTTTTGTGTGTGTACCAAGTAGAAAGATAAATGTACTTAGCATTTGTCCAAAGGAAGTGATCAAATAACTTGAACAGAAATCAAGTAATAGCAGGTATTTAGGTAATACTATCTGTTTCAACATCTTTACTTTCGGTTTATATTCCTAAGAAAGTTCTTAGTCGTTCTTGTTTTATCTAAACCCTAGAGTTTCTCTCCTTCTTCTCTCACTGTATTTTTTCTGTATTTACTTTGTTCCTTTATTTGATGTCATGAAGCGTACGATAAACTCTGACCACTGTTAAAAAAGAATCATTCATGTTTATTTTCATTATGATTAAACGTCACAGAATGGCTCTTTGACAGGGCAAAATGTTAATCAATATACTGCATTCAACGTTTTGATTGCTTGTGGAGCTAGGAGAGTTCAGTTAGGAAACTGGAGAAGACATTTCTCCTCTCATCAAGAGACATCTTCAGTTCAAACTGATGCTGGGGAGCACTGAGATTAATATACTACTCTAGGTGTAACAACAGCATTAGGGGAGGGAAAAAAGGCAAAAACAAAAGGTGGATCTGATCCCTACTGGATGGTCCATAAAGAGCACCCAGGGGTCTTGATGGTTGTTGGGAAGTTCTGATGGGGTCGTTAACTCCCTCGTCGGAGTGGTTTCGTTCACATTCCTCTTTGGAGTGTGTGTCAGGTGGGGGCAGGTGGGAGGTTAATTTTCTGGGTATAGTTTCTAAAAGTGCTTTTTATGTGGATGACAAGTTATGTGAGAGACAACCTCCTCTGTTAAGGGACGGTTTTTCCAGGCTAACAAAGATGGCTTCTTTGACCCCCCCCCTCACACCATCTGTCTTCCTTGGCTAGAATATGGACTTTGTTGTCCTCAAACGAGTCTCCTCTAGCCTTCAGGTGTAGGTGGACAGCTAAGTCCTGTCCTGAGGAGTTAGACCTCCGGTGTTGAGCCAAAGGTTATCTTTTTCTGATGATTACAAGCAAAAAACAAATCTTAAAGCTGGGGACCTCTTCCTATTCTACTATAGGTTACGTATGTCCCCCATGTAATATTTACAAACTTAACTGTGGTTATACTACAGAAGATGGTTAGCAGCACTTCTGGATAGATGCAAACTACATTTCGTTGCTTGTACTTGCGACAGTGCAATGACAATAAAGTTGAATTCTATTCTATCCTATTCTATTATTTACTTTTTTTAGATGGTTACATGTATTCAAACCAAAATGTACCATAAAACTAGGCATAAAAAAAAACAGAAAAAGCATCCAGTTAACAAGGTTCATTTAAATCATTGAAATAACAGACAAAGCATCACCTGATTCCAATGGAACCTGCTGGAGCTGTGGGATATCCTCCATCAGTGTGCTGCAGTAGACGTGTAGTCCTCTATGAGCTGCCAGCAGGAGGCGACAGAGCCTCCGATGCCACGTATGGGCTCTCTGCAGGCAGTTTTCACTGGCAACATAAAAGCTTCCCTGCAGGTACAGAGACAGGACAGGAAATAAGAGCTGGTACACGTTAAGCATTCAGCTCTTAATAGCAGACATGCTCACAGGCTTGAGCTTTACAAGCCCGACCGCAGCAGTTCTGCACTAGTAGTAACAAAATCCTGTTTCAGAGTCACATCAATAATAGGGAGCTCTTTGGAAGCAAATGGCCCTTAAACACAGTGAGGTATAAAAGCAGATCAATACTTTTTTTGAAGAATGTCTCCTTAGAGAATTCACTATATTAGGTTGCAAGCATGTCAACTAAAGTCAGTGCTTGTAAGAAGGAGTGAGGAGTAGTAGTTTCTGTGAAAGAGAGTTTTTATACAGGGTAGCAAGCCTATTAGTTCACAAAGAACCATAAGATTATTGTTTAAAGGATAAGCTAAAGGCAAGAGATCTGTTATTAAAAAAAACATCAAACCGAATGAGAAATGATGGGAAGCTCTCAGATGTTGCCCAATCTTTTAGCTTTTTTATGTGCTGTAATGTGGACGTTAATTCCACTAGATGGCACCCTAACAGAGCAATGAAAGAGATTTCTTTCCTGCGCTTCATCAGAGCAATTTAAACCCCAAGTAGTTTTGAAACATCAGAGCCTAAAGGGCAAGATTTACTTACCACCAGCTTTTATTCCCATTTATGTTGCAACACAAAATAAAATTTTGCTTTTTCAGATCTAATGAAATTTCCCAAAGACTCACAGTGTCCAAATACATGTATTAGTTTGTAAAACAAAATTAGATAATAAAAGCTAAAACATATGTATTCAGCAGCTTCATTTCTAGACCTATTCAACATCAGAAAACAGGAAGTGGATTTTTTTTTTGCAAACCTAGAAAGAGATGGTTTTCTACCTAAACTGGCCTTACTATGTCCTATATGTGTTTTATACATTACTGTAAAATGTAAACAGAGCATATTGGTTGGTTCATCCTTTACTCATACCAGAGTATACCATTATGATGATCTGTTGGGATAGTAAAGAACTGCTGCAGAGATCTAGATTTTTTTTGGAAGCACATGGGAAATTTGTGGGGATTTTTTCTGTAAGGGAATATTCATACGGGAAAACAATCTTAAAATGTGGTGCACATGTGAAAAACATGTGAGAAACCTGTGATCACGAGTTCCATGTGAGATCGAAAGTTGAATTAAACACGGAATATATGAACAGAATAGAAGATCAGAATCACCTGAAATTCCTGGTATTTTTATGTGGTAAATGGGAACCACATATGGAAGATGGGAATCACATTAACAGAACACTTGAGATTGGGAAGGAGCTTAAAGTTTCACATAGGAAACATTAAAAACTTATGGAAGAGGACTTATGTCTAGTAAGACCAAATTTGAACTTTCTAGTCTACATGACCAGTCGCTTCGATGTCTTCCAGTCAGACTTCTGTCCTCACTACAGTACAGAGACCGACCGTGTCAAGCTTTTACATGACATCCATAATGCAAACTGTGGAAGAAGTGCTGGCATTATTGGACCTTGAATTAACTGAATTGAACTGAATTGAATTCATAAGTGCGCTTTAAAACCAAGTAAGTCTTTCTGGTCCAGCACTGGGCCTGTTTAAATTCAACTTAAACCCGAATAGCGTAAATTGTTATAAAAACGTTTAAATGGTGATAGTGTTACAAGTAAAATTCAGGCCTTTTCCACTTGGTCTTTATTTCAAATCGGTAAAAAAAAAAAATCAATAAATATTTATATAAACGGATATGAAAGGCAAATGTCATGATGCATTTTTCAGCCACATCACACAACAACAATGCAACAATAAAGTAACAACTGCAGGGAAAATGAAGGGATGTGAACAGGCAGGTCTTGGATCTTCTTTAAAAGCTTATGGATCTATGACAACACAAAAGACTCAGGGAAATAAGTGTCTGCCATTTGTGGAGTTCTTCCCAAAGCTGTGATGTTTTACAGCAAAACTGCTGCTCAAGTTCTGGGAGCCATGTAAGACCTGATTGACAGACTGAGCATGTACTGTAATTTGCCTCGAGCAGGTAAAGTCACTGGCCCTGTCATCATACATGCGTGTGCTCTGTAATTCCAGCTGTGTATTACACCTAAACCAGGAAGGAACATCTGTATGCTTAATATTTCTCTGTGGCTTTATGGGTGCCTGCTGGGATAAGTTTGAGACTGAGAAACAAAGAAAAATAACTATTTACATGGATAAACTAGTCATTATGCTGCAAGTATAGGTTGCCTTGAAATGTGCTTCTGGATTCCTTCAGTTTACTATCATGAGATGAATCTGTATTTCCTCAGGTACCGAACTCTCTGAAGCTTTATGCAAGAAACTTAGCTTTTTTTTAAACCACAAAATTGGCTTCTAATCTAACTGAGAAACTGTTGATGTCAGTAAGAAAGTTGTTTCTTTTTTTTCCATGTAAAAAAAATCTGAAACACATGAGCGTTTCATGAAGAAACAACAGGAAGTAATGAAAAAGACGAAGCCCAGGAGTCAAGAGGGAAAGTGATAAAAAATGTAGCTGCAGGTTAAAGAGCACTAAATAAATAAAGGTAAGGGAACAGCTGAAGGTTTGAACACACCTGCAGGTATGTTGGACGTGGCGCTTGTGAGCAGAACCCATTACTTTGATCAACCCCCAACCCCCCCCAGCGTGGCTTAACCAGAGCTTATTAAAGTTCCCAGCTGGGGGTGGGGGGTATAAACCAGGAGGTGGTGTTTGGGGGGGGTGGGGGGGTTCTAGTGCTCATTAAGATTTACAGTGCAGGCTGTGACGTTCGCACAGAAGAAAAAGAAAAAATGTAATCTGCTGCTTTACAGCTGTAATTAGAGAACATGCAAGAAGCGTACAACATGCAAATTTAGGAGAAAACTGACAAAAATGGTAGAAAAACTTAGTGAGCTTCGCTATAGTAACCAGAAAATCCATTGATAATGACTAAATGTTCACCAACCTTTTACGTAGCTAGATAAGCAGTGAAACTACACAAAAATAGTTTAAACACTTTGGTTTTTATTCTAAGCTTATATTTCTATCTGTTTTCGTAACTATCTGATAATCTCTTTAATATATGTGACGCCACCTGTCTATCAAATCTACAGGCTCATTAATAACTGACCAGTCAGCATTTCTGATATGTCCCAAGTGAAAGGAACTCTCCTCCACAAGTGGAAACCGATGTTAGCAGGATTTTGCAGTAGAAAGGCACAGTGGATATGGGAATTTTGTTGAAAAAATGATGTAACAAAAGACTAAATGTCCTGAATTGAAAATCTGCATTTTAGAGACACGTTAGAAGTATTCAGTGCATAGAACACAGCTAATTTTGCTTACAAATCTAAAAAGGGGACTTGAAAAATGTAAGAGATGAACCAATTCTGCTGTTGTTGGTATGAATTGCTATTACCACTTAATAAAAGGACCCAGCAGATGTTTGTCTGTAAGATGATAACAAACTGTAGCTTAGTTTTCTTTCATAATAACATTTTCTGCTTAGGTTTAGCTTTAATTAATTCTAAACACCTGTGGCAATAAATGAGATTAAAGGGAACATGCTGGCTGGGCTTTAAGTATTGATAGAAAGTCTAATCAAATACCTGATAAAAGCAGGCTTCATTTTGACCCTCCTCTCATTTATGCACTATATTCACTCAGCTGCTTCTCTAACTTTAAAAGGCTTCGAACACAAACTGCTGTCAGGTTCCTGGGTTTTTCTTTTTCTGTTGGGGTTTGTTTTCTCTTTTTCCGAACACAAAACCCACAGCTGCTCTCCATCTTCTCATCAGCAGAGAGACTTGCCTTCAATGGTATCCAGTGCCCTCCAGAGTAAGCCCTGAGTTTTTCTTAAGTTTGAGATTTTGTTAATTTCTTTGTTGTCCTCCCCTCCAGGGACTGTTCTTTTCCAGTGACATACCGGAGTTTTCAAGTGGATCCGATCTGGGTGCCGCGCTAATTTCGAGGGACGCCGTGGATAATTCTCAATGGTTCCCTAAACCAAGTCGCTCCACTCCAGTTGATGTTAAGCCTCAGTCTGGGAGTTCTGCCCCCACCCCTGTTAAACCCTGCTCCCTTCTAAGCCAGAAATATATTTCAAGTAGAACCAGACTCCTACCCAGAAGGATGTTTCTTCAGTCAAGTCAACCTACCTGACAAGAAACCCCCTAGGACCTATTACCTTGATTCACCAAGTAGGACTGTTCTTTTTCTTTAACCTCTGCGCCCCAAGTTCAGAGCTTCATGAACCCAGCACCCTTCCAACTGTTCTGCTTTGTGAGATGAGATGCCGTTAATTCCTCTCTCAAGAAAATAGAGACTTTATCCAAAGATCTGTTTAAGAATTCATCTTTATTTTCAATAAATCATTTGACTGACCTTGTTCTCCGGTGTTCTGCATGTGGGCAAATCCCATAAAACCCAAACATGACAACTGCACTCTGTCTTTGCCTTAATGTTTGCTGATCAGGCAAAATGCCTCCTTAAATGGCTCAGGTAATGTTGTGCTTTGCTGTGTAGCTTGAGTTGTCCAAGCTTCTGTTTTCTCTGGTTTTCTTTCTTCGTAGTGAGTGTCTAGGAAGTTACTGCAATCTTTGATCATTTAAGCCAGTTAAAGGTCATCATAAGATGCTTACCCACATTGCTTTAATTTAAAAAGTTAAGAAAAAGTTTTTCCTCTCCATTGTCGCTGCATGCATGTCTGTTGTAGAGGGTTGCTGTAGAGTCAATAACTAGCTGCAATAAGCTGATTGTCCTTAGTTAGGAAACTTTAAAGATGTATACTCTGATTGAACTGTCCCTATAAAAGGCCCTGAGATCACATGTGTTGTGAATTGTGGCTATATAAATGAACTGAATTTACAAACAGAGCTAAATTTACTACAATGCAGTGTAATCATAATGATATTAATACACCAGAAGGATTTGATAATCTTTCAGAGAAAACTTTGTGTGCAACATTTGTGAGTTACTTTCATATAAGTTAAAATATGTTATATAAAAGGACTATGCACTTTTAAGGTTGAAATTTTGAAGAATACTCCCAACTACATTAGAAATGAAATAGCTGATTTTGTCATTTACAGTTAGCTGGATTTCATTATTGCTAAAGCTAAGGCTGTGCATGCTTCTGTGTAAAACACAGAAACCTAACACACTACTGAATGCTTCCTATTGATTGCCACCATCGGTTTCAGATGGCCATCTTAATGGCTGCAGGCCAGGGCACTACGGGTTACTTTGAGATTATGAACAGAGACATTGCTGCAGAGTGGTAATCACAGAGTAGAGCTATAAAATGAAAGCAATACCAAATTCAGAGGAAGAAACAGGACATCTGTCATCTAGATCAGGAGACTCTTCACTAGTCACAATCTTAGTGCTTGTTATTACCATGCTTAACCCTCACATTCATGGACTTGCTTTGGGTTTATTCAGGAAAAAGGCAAGAACAAGACGGAATACCCAATAGACGGGTGACAACTGTAGTGTTTTGTAAGACAAAATAGGCTTTGACTTTCCTTAAAGAGGTTAACATACCTCAGAGATGACAGGCTTGCAGTAGCCAGCTCCGAACACAAGGTTCTCTACAGAAACAGCAGATGGGTCGCTCACGCTCTCCGGCGAGCCCTTCCCCAGCCAGGAGCCCTTCCCTGTACGAGCAAAGCTGGAGAAAAAAGAAAAGGGAGGACAATAGAGGAACAAACACTGATTAAGAGTGTCTTTATGTCTGCAAAATAAAATAAAAAAAGCAGCAAATATGGATATATAGCTTATAATACTGTCTGTTGAATTGATCAGATGAGTGATTAGAAAACCAAGTAATTCAAACGTAAAGAAATTCCATTAAAAGAAGGATGA
This sequence comes from Jordanella pulchra, assembly GCA_034780135.1. NCBI lineage: Eukaryota > Metazoa > Chordata > Actinopteri > Cyprinodontiformes > Cyprinodontidae > Jordanella > Jordanella pulchra. Next base: position 4,774 of record JAUZNJ010032577.1, on the reverse strand, counting down.
AGAAGGCTATAGGAACTTAGTCTGAAATGTTGACCATTAGCAACATTAGATGAAATATATAGTTAAAATGTTTAGGGTCAATATTTGTCAAGAAACCAGTCAGTTTTTTTCTTCTGCTCCTCCTTAATTAAAGCATATTAATACATAGCAAACACCGATAAATGAGGTATGAAGAGTTTACAGCTAAATTAATTATTTACTATCTATAAGGGGTCTTATTGTGAAGTGGTACTTCAACAACAATAGGTATGAGAACAACTGACCCATTTATCCATTTATTTAAGCTTTGCATTAACTCATTAACTTCCTTATGAAAACTGCTGGATGTAAATACGATGATTAAACCATACCTGATCAGTGGTTGATGTAAGGCAACCAGTGAAGCATGTACTGACACAGAAATGACAGACAAGTGGAAGTAGTCAAACATGACTGGGACGTGATGGTGAAGGCCTCGCCGCGGATGGAAGTGGAGGCTCAGGGTCCGACTGCTGATCAGTGGAACGGTCAATATATCAGCCAGTCTGATGGAGTGGAAGAGCACATCCAGGGGCAAAAACGTGTTAAGTTTGACAAAAAAAAGATTTCACTATCTCTGAAAAATACAATCAGAAGCCTAGGAGAACAGAAAAACTGAAAACAGACTCACTGTTGATCATTGTCAGTGAAGTGAAGATCCAACTTCAATTGAAAGTCCACCTCACTCAAGGCTTCCTCCAGCTAAAAACAAGGAAATAATTCCAATGCATCATATCACAGAATCCTCAGAAACAAACAAAAAAAAATTCATTTTCTGACAGAAGTATATCAAACAACCAAAATTGCTAACTGCTTTTTCAAATTGTTTGGTGCCTTAATTATTTGGAGTTCTTGAACTTTTAATCGTTTTGCGACATTTTACCAAGAGCCTTTGCTACAATTAATGCAGCCTTAATTTAGTGCAGTTATGGCTGCAAGTCTCTACCAACTTTGAATATCTATTTGCCAAGAGGATATTTGCAAAATGTCTTCAGCTCAGCCAGATGTCTTCAGCCTGGAGGTTTAAGCTGGTTTGTTGATGTCTGTTTTCTAGTGTTCTCTGGAAACCTCCGAGGCCTTTGCAGAACAGCTGTATCTATAATGAGATTACTTTAAACACATATGGCCTCCATTTATCAGTTAGGTGACTTCTGGAGGCATTAGGTGGGCTAGAATTTAAGGAACCAAATTACATTTAAATGATATTCAGTATTAAAATATTGCATCAGGTCAATAAAAAAAAGAACATTTAAAAGAAATGAAAGGTGGGCTTAGTAAAAACTCTGCTCAATAACTGTTTAAATGTTGTTATTTTTATAGGTACCTTTAATCCGACAAACTAGCCTTACCAGAACGTTTACTCCATACTTGCCGACTCTTACATGGGAGACTCGTGATTTTTAATGTTATCTCCAGCAGAACAATTGGTCATTTCTCCCGCTAATCTACCGATTTTTCAGAGGAAGAAGAAGTAAAGCTTGTGGGGGATATATGCATTGGCTCAATGGACGAGGGGTTTGTGTGGGACATGTCCCCTATATTTTCCTATCTGTCCCCTCTGTCCCCTACACTTTTCAGCTGTAACCATAGTTAAACTTGTTATTAGATTGCAGTAAGTTCATTTTTTCCGAGCTGTCTTTACCATGAGTATGCAAATGCCAATGCAGAAGATCAACCAAGATGTGATTCCGAGCAAAGCTGAATATTTAGCAAACCAGCAACAAGAAGCAACAAACTTTGCAGTTATTTCCAAACAAAACATTGTTTGCACATTAGATAGTAAATAACAAGTTTAAGCATGCTATATGATAAGCTAATTGCATAATAATGCAAAGCTATTTAAGAATGATTTAAAAGGTTGCTACCTCTATGACTTTACTTGCTAATTAGTTTATTCTTCCAATAAACATAATCCCCTTTGATTTTTTTTGGGCAGGCCTTGTGCTCATAATTGCTTTCCACATATTTACAATAGGAGAAGGGAGTTATGGAAGAGATAAAGACATATGTATGGTAATAAATTAAATTAAGTTAAATTTCACAGCACATTTTACTTCTTCTCCTCCTAATTCTATCTCAAAATGTTGTTTTCCACATTTGTTATTGGTTTGCAAGGAAAGCAGAGTCAGGGATGAGATGGACCAGAGCCCAGCAGCAGCCAGAATGATGTATGGTCTTTACAGCTAAGGAGAAAGGATAACTTTGTGACAACATTGCAGGGAGAAATCAGGCAGATATTAGGGAAAGATTTTTTCTAAATTTTTCACAGGAAAGGTGATGCCTGAACTCTATCTCACATTTATGACTTTATGACATTTATGAAATACTCATATGACTCTGCAGTCGTTGGGTCAAATATGGACAAGATGCTGAGTACAGAAAGCTGGTGAACCGCTTTGTGGTATGGTGTGGAAATAATCATCTGATCCTGAATGTCAGCAAAACAAGGGAAATGATTGTAGATTTCAGAAGAAATGGGAACAAGTTGAATCCTGTTAACATCATGGGAGAAGATGTGGAAGCAATGGAGGAGTAGAAATATCTTGGTGTTTACCTGGACAACACACTACTGTAGACTGGAGATACAACTGTGAAGCCGTCTACAAGAACGGACAGAGCAGATTGTACTTCCTAATCAAACTTAGGTCCTTTTGTGTTTGCAAAACGATGCTGCATATTTTCTATATTTGGGGCAACAGTGAGCATCCTCTTCAGAATATTTTTAAACAACAACAGAGTAAGAGGCTACTCCAGATCCGGGGCAAAACAGACCGATACAGAAGATCCTTCCTGCAGCTATCAACACCTAAACAAGTGGTTAAAAGAAAACATAATATATGAGTTACTACAACATTTAATTTCCCATTGGGATAAATAAACTATTTTTAAATTGACTTGAATTCATCCTAGAACTCATAATGGTTCCAAATCCTTTACTTGTGATGTTGATATTGTAACCAGAAGTAAATAGTTATGAATCCCTCAAAATTATTGAGACAACTATTCATATACCAATTTTCACTTTTGTAAAGTTATAACTTTTACTCTGCACAACTGTTTAGCTTAGTGGTTGTATTTTTTATCATGACAACGTTTTAACTATGTCCTTTAAATATGATTTGACTTAAAGGTATCACAGTAAAGGTCTGGGTTAGAAACACCTATCAGATATTTTCTAGGAAAAATGTTTGAACATTGTATAGTGTTCCCTTTCCTTTATATTTACATCATCTTGATCTATCACTTGAGATCTCAGTCAAATACATTGGAATTTTTCTAACCAAGAAAAAGAAAACCTGTGTCCACTGAAGAAGCCCCAGTGCTTCATAAAAAGTACTGCACACTACAGTTAAATAAAAAAAAAATGTTATTTTATCTCAGCTATGACACTAAATGTACTCCGACAGTAAAAGTATAAATGGTAGCTGTTCTGCCTCACATTGATGCTCAGATTGATTAAGCATACATTCTGGTTTACACAGGGGAAATGAAGGGCTATTTTTATCAGCACTCTATGTGGATGTGATCAGCAGATAACCTCCGGAAGGTTAATGAGTGGAAAGCTCTTGGGAGGCCCTTCAGATGAAGTCTGATTCACATTTAAACGTATGTGTCTTTAAGCTCTCCACTAAAACTTTTAATGAAATCTAGGCAAATTAGAAGTCTCGTAGCACATCCCAACCGAATCAATCAGAACCCACCCTAAATCAATCAGTGCAATTCAATCCAGTGTATTTACGTAGTGCCAATTCACAACACATGCCATCTTAGGCCATTTTCAAGAGTCAATTCAGTCAAACCGTCAAACTGAAGACTAAAAGGATAACGTAAATGCACAAGCAGCAAGGATCAAATGGATAATTAACTCTGAGCATGTGCTAACACACACCCCAGCCCACAGACTCAACAAGACCTGTCACTGATGATGGCTCCCTTCCAAAAAAAACAGGTAGGGTGGATCACCCACAGTGAAAACAGAAAGGACAGAACATCAATACCTGTCTGAAAGGTTTGCACAGTTGTTTATTTGAGCTATAATGGGCATTTTAGGACACAGGCAATTAGCATGTATGTCAATTAAAGCACATCAATCCCAGTAGGCAGAGCCCTGAACTCAATGATCTTCAAATGAGGAGGAGGGGGGGTGTAGGGGTGAAATCTTTAACATCTAAAGCAGTAGTTTAAACAGCATGTTGCATTTTATACTCTAGCTTTTCTAAAATTGAGACTTCCTGCTGATCATCTTGTCATTCAAAATGACAATTTTAACAATAATTGTGTTCTAAAGGATTTTATGTTTGACCATTATTCTATACTGTGGGTTCAGCTCAAATTTAAAGATTATATAATCATACTTTTATAAGCTTTCCAAAATCACCTATAGACCTATATATAAATGGTGACATATTGCCTTTGTTATGAAATATTGTTTTCTGGTGTTTATTTCCAACCCTGAAGAAACATCCCTGCCTACACTGCGACACTTAATCTCATTGAGTCAGTGGCGCCCATTTCATGATGTTGCCAGTATAATATCACACCACTTCTATGCAATAGGTCTTCTCGAGGAAGGCTGAACAAAGTCTAAGACCTTTCGAAGCCATAAAAACCAAATAAGCCAAACACATTTCGGTGATTTAGATATTAGCTAAGAAAAAAGAACACTTGTTGTCACCATGCTTCATGCTTCCTGCTGCTGACCTGCTCTATGGAGATGGAGATTTCAGGTTCCAACAGGACTTGGCGCCTGCACACA
>JAUZNJ010032576.1:0-38710 GCA_034780135.1 Jordanella pulchra | reverse complement strand
AGACAGACAGACAGACAGACAGACAGACAGATAGATAGATAGATAGATAGATAGATAGATAGATAGATAGATAGATAATTTATCTATTGCACCTTGATATTTGTCATTTTCTCCGTACTTTGTTCTATGATGGTACGTGTTGTACTGTAAGGAAGTGACAAACAGAGCAGTAATCCCTTCAGGCCTCAGTGGGACATTGACTCCTTTTTCACTCACTGTTGGATTTTAAATGGCAATAAAATAACAGGGGCAAAGTAACATGACATAGAGCCCATCAAAGGGCGTAAAAGGTGTTTTAATAAGGAAATATACAGAGCTTGGTTTAGATCTTTTAAAAAAACGCAAAACATTAAGTTAATTGCATTCAAATTCATGTAAAAATATACTCTTAATAGAAGCTTTGAAGTGGCTGGTTCGAGTTATTTATTTCTTTTGCTTTTTACATTACTTTTGCTGTGTTGCTAATGAACAAAATTGTCTTTTATTTATTTTTTTTACTGTCTGCATAGCCTTGGGAGGGCAGGTAAAAATGCTAATTCCATGCTAAGATAGTGGGGATAAAAACAGGCAAAAAAAAAAGGCTCATTTAAATTTTTTAAAATGTTTGAGATGAAACAATAGTTGCATTAGGAAGTCGTTATAATTGGAGTGAACTGCTGACTGCATACACACTTGGGGGTCTTTTTCTATCTGCGCTCTGTTTAAAAATTTAACTTCTAACGAGCGTTAAACAGAGGAGGGGAAAAAAAAACCCTCCAAGATACAAGGAGAGGGAGACTAATAAGAGATCGACGGTTGTTGTGGAACATTTAACATCTCTACCTCAGATTTAGTTGCTCGGGAAGCTTTGGCACACACGCACAGAAGGAGAACCGCCTAGTGTTTTAATATCGCTGCTTTGCACGTTTTAATCCTGACACCTCTTGAAATATAATTCTTTCCTCTATTTTAAAAGGGGAATGTGAAACAGCATTAAAGCAGGAGTGTGTGGGCATAAAAGCAGGGATGTTAAATGGACATATGAATGCAGGGGTGAATCCTAACCTATTAAGCACTTTCCTTATTATTTCTGAAAGTAGAGCGTGGTAATTAGTTGGGTAGAAATCCTATAGTAGGGTGGAGGTATGGGTCTCAATAGTTGAGCCAAATTAATTTCTTCTGTCACCTTGAGCATACGTTCCTCTTAATAGGTTTAATTTATTTCACGGTGATTATCTCTTTTCTTCCTCTTCTCCTCCTTTAACACTTGACTCTGATGTGCATATTCACAGCAAATTCCACTTCTGCACATGAATGGTGTACTCATACCTAAATATGATATATCTGCAGAGCGTCGTTGCCGCTTGGCGGTCGGTTCTGTGTGATCTAACCGATGGCGCTGTGCCTCTTTTTTTTCTTCTTTTTTTATTTCTTTCTTCCCCCAAAGATCCTTAGTGCTGCTGCTGCAGTGGCGGCGGTGGCCCAGTTGTCATGTGATCCGAGCGTCTGGCTCAGAGCTCTGTTTTTCTCAGCACTCTCTCCAAGTCTTTTTAGTCCTAAAAGTTAACAATCACTCTTGATGTTAAATCCATCAGAAACCTCCGTGTGCCACGAGGTTGCTTTAATAAGCTCCTCTGTTTGCATGTGTGTGTGCGTGAGGTGAGGTTATGGTGGGCCATGGGAAAGGAGCATACCTTGGTGGATTAGAATGATCCCATGGACACTTTTTTTCCGTGGGACACGTTTGGATTTCTCATAAATTCGAGCACGTTGCTGTTCTGTGACATCTCACGCTTCCGAGGCCTTTTTTTACTATTAAGAGCAAAGTCACCGACTTTTCAGATAAGCATAAATTCTCTGTAAGTTTACACAAACTCAATCAGTACCCAGAATTGTACTAAATTCCCAAACAAAACTAAAGCTTTTAGGGAGATAAAGTGAAAAGGAAAAAGTAAAGTATTGTGGTTTCTCACACATGCTTATATCAGACCTCTGAAAATAAAGTTGTGATGTTCCGTTCCTGATATCTCACAGCTAGCATGGTGCCAGAAGGATCTTGCTGAAAAAAAGGGAGTTGTGGAGAAAACAGTTTTCAAACCATGGCCGTTGTAAACAGGACGAAATATAGGGCCACATTGAAAAGTAAACCAGTCAGTGAGTGAATTCTGCAGGAATTTCTAGTGACAGCAATTTCCAAAATATGTCTGGGTTGTGGGCCATTGAAGAAAGGACTAAAATTGAACATTTTGGCCGTAATACCAAAAGGTTTGATGCAGAAGACTGCAGAGAACTAAAACACCAGCGTACCCACTGTGAGGCATGGTGGAGGCTGCATGAAAGGTAGAGAGAGTTAAAACAATGCCAAAAACCACTTAACAGCAAACAGGGAAGCAACTTTATTTTATCTTTATGTTATAAATGCATTATTTAAGATTTAATAATAAATGATTTTATTCTGGGGTTTTTTTTTTGTTAAAGTTTTTAATTGAGTCACACATGTTATGGGTCAAACTAAAACGTGGGAAATAATTAAGCATCACAAAACCTCACATTTCCAATGTGCCTTCGTACATTAGGCGGGTTCCTGTGCATGTTTGGTTGCCTATTGTAGCAAAGATCATGGCAGGTTTCAACTAGCGTTGCTAAATTACACCCAATCACTGAAATTACATCCTATAGACTCTCCCACTTCACTCACTGCCTGTCCGTGTGTGCGTGGAAGCTAATTGTTGACGTCATCTCCCAGCGCTGTTCCCGATGTCAGCTTTGATTAGACTGAATGAAGTCCAACTATTTTGGTGTTTTCGTCATTTAGGGGAAGCAAAATGGAAATGCAGCTGTTTGGATTGTGTGTATGTGTGTGTTTGTGTGTCGGAGGAAATTGCTTTGCGGTGTGGCGTTGAGTGCGTAAGACTGGTTGTCAGCTGGTGAACGCTAGTTTTCATTTGAGGAACTCCAGTAAGGAGAGCTCAAAGGGACAAAACTGAGATGGAGCGGCTGCAAGTCTGCCAGTTAGTAAACCAGATGTCAGTTATTGTTGGACTCGGATTATGGCAATAACTGCAGTTGGCCGACACTAATAAGCATGCGCGTGTGTGTGCGTGTGTTCGAGTGGGTTTGTATGTCAGCAATCTAACTCCACTGATAGATTTTAAACAATCTTCATTTCTGGACTTAGTCTGTTTTTTATGACTCCTCTGGCACCTGCAGTGTTTTTCAAAGTTCAGTCTCTCGTTTTTAGTTTTTCAGCATTTTGGAAATATAAACACTGCTAAAACACATCCAGATGTTACCAGCTGTGCTTCGCCACCACAAACACAGGGCAGGGTTGTGTGTGTGTCTGTGTGTGTACCTCCAAGACTTCCTGAACAATTTGCTTATAGACGGCCAAAAGGATTGCTTGCTTTTGCTGTGTGTCATCGCTGCAGTGCGTGACTCTAAGCAAATACGTGGCGTAAATGTGATGGTTTAGCTTTTAAACACAACCATGTAGCTGCTACAGCTTTACGGAAAATCTAGAGGCAGGATTGGGTGTTCTTTGGAAAAGATGGTGGTTCCAAAAAAATTGTTTGTCCAACCTTGGGATTTTGCATTGAATCACAGGCAAACCTATAGAATTAGCATTTTCATAAGGTTAAATCTACAAAGTATGGAATATAATTGGAATGTTTTATTACTCACTAAAAACAAAAGTAAAGGGCAAAAGCTGACAAAAGGAAAATTTTAAGTCAACAAGCTTAACTCTGGAGTTTAGGATTTGAACTTAACCATTGAAGTTCGCCAAACTTTGAATACTAAGTTATTCTAACTCGGACTCTTGAGTTCTTTCAATCAATATAAACGTTTTGGTGACTTGTCAGACATGTAATAATAATAGATTTTAGTTTTGAACTCTCAACCTTTGTGGTCCCTCTCAAGCTCTAATTGATCTCCATCAATCCCTGTCTACTTGTAACTGAACCATTAGTTGGTGTCACTAAGACCTAAACAAGACATGAATAAGAAGCTTTAGTGTCATTATATAGAAAGTACAATGTTATTCAATTTGGCAACATCTCCTTGGCAGCATTTTTTACAGTTGAAATTAATTTTTAGTTTTAAAAAATTATGTAAACTTCTTTACATGCACATTTGAAAAGTTTTATATGTGTGAAGAGTCAATACCATGAGGACTCCAATATCTCACCACCATGAGTTCATGCTCCTTCTCTGCTTTTTTGCTTTTTATGCTACTGTACTATCTCTTTTATTCACCCGTGGACATGATTCTGTGCTCTGATGACAACTTCTGTCACTTTGAGAGTAGAATTAGAAAGTAAAAATGTAAATTGTCTGTGATTGACTTCTTCTAATGAAATGCCGCCTCTTGCGATAGAACTGTTTTCTTTTAAGTCATTTTAGCAAAGCATCTATTGGCTAAACAGCCCAATTCTTACTTAGTATCCAACAACAATCTCTGTCATCAGCTGATGATTTTATAAACAAAATGTTGGACATAAAAGAAAAATAATTAACAGATGCTCCAAACTAATTAGAAATGAAAATGTCTGTGTTCAACTCTAAACCAGTTTATTATGCCTCACTTTGTGAAGCTAACATTAGCTTAGCTCATACCAAGCTCCAAATTTAATATTAATAATTTCAAATCATACCAAGCTCCAAATTTAATATTATTAATTTCAAATCATATTGCTACTGCTTTCAGAACACATTCATGAATGTGTTAAACAAAGTTATTTAATGAGGACTTTGCTAAAAAAATTTGTAACTTTCTAATAGCACAGCTATTAGCCTAAAGATCATTTGCTACTGTTACTAGCTACAGCTAGGAAAAAAACTGCACTGTCTCGAGAGGCGGGATTTCCTGAAAAGTAGCCAATCAAACGGAATTTACTTTCCCTGGTTGGTTTCATTCTTAAAGTGACAAAAGTTGACATGAATGCAAAGAGGTCCAAACGTGAGGAGGAGACAATCTACAGGAGCATAAAAAGCAAAAGTGCGCAGAGAAGGAGCATGAGCTCATATATCGGAGGCCTCGTGGTATTAAATCTGTGAGCAAAAAATTGTAAAAATACTCAAGGAGAATAGTTTACATGTGTTTGTTTGATGTAAAACTACTAGTATAAGTATTTACTCTGTGTCTGCCAAAGTTTGCTGAACTTTCACCCATTGAAATAACTTCAACCCAAGGCATCAGTACTGAAATCTTACTAAAATTGAAGATTAAAACTACTTTGGTTTTAGTTGGGTTTAACTAAATATCATCCCTATATTTAAAGTTTTGTTTTTCAGCTTATTACAAGTAATAAATAGCTTTTCAAAAAATATTTGTTTTGTTTTTTATTTGCAGTGCAGATCTGGATAAGTACAGAGAAAAGAAACAGCATATGGAATAAAATGACAGGTGAACTTTTAGGGGTGTCTTTTCTAAAGAAGTTTTAAATTTCATTAAAGGGTGTATTTTACATTATATATAAAAATCATTCAGTCTAAAAATATTTTCTTCTAAATAGTCTAATGGTGAGGACAAGGTTGGTGATATTTGTTTAGGTCCCTTTGTTTTTTTTCACATACACTCAATTACCTATTTGACCCAGTCCTAATTAGCAGATGCCCCTAAATTTCCTATAATGACATGATCTCATTCCTGGTAATATACAGACATGTTATGAACGCACAATACAAACACACTTAAATGTCAGCCTCACACTGTTTCGGATGTTTCATCACACTGTATATTTTTGGTTTGGTGTGTATGCAGCATGTGTATTTATTCATGCACCATAGCCACTCTGAAGCCCTTTCTCCTTAGGGAGTAATTACAGCAGAGTTTTTCTGGCCGTTTTCTCTCATTAGTGTGAATATGGAAGGGATCTCGAGGAACCTCTGTTGGCATGAGCATTACACACACACCAAACTGTCGAAGACACCCCTGCCTTGGGCAGAAGTCCACAAATGTGCACTCTGCCGAGGCTGGTGGCATCATGACTCAGTTGTGGATGTACAAGGTGCAGGTCGGTCACCGCAAGTCTATTTTAGCAACTGCTGTATCGTAGAGGCGTGTGTGCGTATGTTTGTGTGGATTTCTCCTGTTCTGTAGCATCTGGCCTGAACCTCGCTCAAGGCCTTCAATTCAGGTTGTTTGTTTGGGTTTTCCTGAACAAACACACCGCTAGATCTGCCCTCTGTACTCGAGACTATTCCTGGCTCTGGCCTCAGTTTAGCTCAGGCCTGCTGCCTGGCTCACTGGAGGTCCCTATAGGCAAACCTCAGCCCAGCCAGAGTCCAGGAAGATCCCGACCACAGTGCACCACCCAGCCACCACAGTGACCCTTAGCAGCTTCAGCTGGGCTCCCTCCACAGCTGCCCTCAAATGTCATCCAGAGGACTTCTTTGTTGAATTTCCTTCATTCTGGGTTTTTAGATTGAGATTTAATCTTGTAACGCAACAAATCCAGCTTTGAAAACCAAATGGTCAAAGACAAGAAGTATTGTGACCAAACCTGTGGCTGTGGGAAAAGATTTGGCAACGAGGAGATGAAAAGTGAGGGAAAGGAAAGAAAAAAAAGAGTGGGTGTCAGCGGAGAGAGAGAAAGAAAACAACAAAGGTGGTCAGGACAAAAGCAGTATTGTATCAGTGAAATGAGTTGTGAGTTTAAAGCCTTAAAAGTCCTCCAGAGAGCCGGGTCATAAAGCCCATTGGATGGGTTTGGCAGCCAAGGCAAGAGTCAGACAGGCCTGGCAGTCGAGCCGGCTGAGCTTCCAGTAACAGGAGACGTAAAAATCAATTCACCGTGAAAAAAGTAAACAATTGGAAATGACAAATATGCAGGTTCTTTCCATTGCTCTCTTTTTTCCACCTCTTTCTATTTTCAACATTATTACAGAAGACTAATGCAGCGGAGTGATTAGTCAAGATCCGTGTAATGAGGGATCCCAGCAGTGTTCATTGGGATTAAGAAAGACAGGGATTTTTCCACCCCCCTCCCTTCCCGCCTTTTTTCTTTTTTTTTTTTGTTACCCCAAACTGTCACGCTGACTTTTGCAGTAAATGGCTAAAATAGACAGATTCTGCTCTGGGCGGCGACGCTGTGAACACATGAGCACGAGTCAGCACTTCTGATTAAAGCGGAGGAGATCGATATCTCCTTGTGGACGGAAAATGATTGAGGGATGAGGAGATAACAAAACAAAAAAAAGGAAGAGGGAGTGAATCCTCAGGGGCCTGTTTTTGGTGGTTAGGGGGGCCCTCTGGGGCCCCAGCGGAGGCCTCCATTAGAGGAACGATCTGAACCAGGGGGAGGTGGATGCGATGCAAGTCTTCGAGGCAGGGGCCAGTCTGTTTAGCAGCAGTCTGTCTGCATTTCCTCTTGACATTGATCCAGAGCTGAGCTGAAGCCGTAGGAAGGCTCTTTGCTGCTGAATGGACCAAGCAGTGGAGTATTGATAAGGCAGAGTGGACCAGCGGAGAGCACTGCACCCTGATGGTCATTTAGTTTAGACAGACAGACCTCGTTCAATAGCCGTGCTCCACAGCTGTCCTGTGGCACAGTAAATTAGTCCATGTCTTTAGAATTTAATCCTCTTTGCTTTTGCCTGTCATCCTCCTTGGATGAACAGATCTGATGTGACTTGGTGAGAAAGAAACAAAAAGAGCTGAGAATTACCATGTGAGAGACACAGGCATGTTCCCCAGACCTCAGAAAAACAATGTAGAAATTAATGGCAGATTTCTTTAAACTAAAATAAAATCATCATTGATTTGGGATTTTAAACTGATGCCAGGTTCTTAAATTACCAATCATCATGGCTATGATTTCAAATACCTTCTGTTAGTGTTTTCACATGAAATACAGATTGTTTTCCAATCTGTTGTAGTCTTATCAGCCTTCCTGTTAGCTGTTGAAAGTCTTGGTCTCTCTCACCATACAAAACACAGTATATTTGTTATAATTTTTCCTTGATCCTTGTCTTTGGTTCTTAACACCTCAGTCATACTGAAATAGCTAGTTTTCTGGCTTCTTCCTTCAGTATTAATGTCTGAACTATAGAGCGTTATCGTCAGCATAACCTGATACATGCCAAAAAAGGAGTGGATATTTGGGTTTATAACCAGTCGCCAGCCGAGGCCATAGAGGCTAAAAAGTGTTCAATACCAATTATCACCCTATTAGCTCAGTGAAAATCTAGAGAAGAGTATTTTCTGTTTCGTTTTTCATAGTACTTCTAAGTACTGAACAAAGTGAACCGACACGATAAAGTAAACATTAAATCTGGTTCAGTTGTATCTTTACATTTAGGGAGTTACTGTGAAGCAGTGTGTGTATGTATGCTGGATTTCTGCTCTCATCTTTCCATGTATGTTTTATTGTGGTTGTTGTGTTTATTCAGCATCAATCGCTGAGCGCTCGCAAACAAAACAGCTTGAACCCTCAGTGCCGAAGCTATCAATTCGTAATGAGATAATGACATGTTAACACACTGGCAGCAGCAGCAGCTCTGTTTACAGATGAAGACAAACCACAAACAAGACGCAGACACGCAGAGTCCCTTTCTTCTGCGCTTTCTTTCCCCTCTCTTTCTCTTCCTACGTATTCCTGCGAGTTCGCCAAATCCTTGTCAGGATAACAGGTGGATAACAGCACTCTTGCATCTGTCTGATACACAAGAAAGCATCTGCGAACCAGATTCCCTAATGAGGAAGGAATGTTGTTCATGAAATTCAAGTTTTCCATTGGAATCAAACACTCATCAAGAGTTTTGTTCCCTTGGAACAAAAAGACGAGGAGAGGGATCCCTCCAGCCACATTTGTTGTTCTTATCCATTTCATCACTTCATCCTCTCTCTCTCTCTCTGTCCCATCAGCCAGTCTTGTCTAACGTGGACTACTGTTCTTCTCGCTCTCTCTCTGTCGGACTGGGCCAGTCTGCTGCTGCAGTGGAACGAGTACATGACTCACAGTGTGTGTATTTGAGTTTAAGATAAATTTGGGTGCTATGTAACTGCTGAAATGGAGGTTGATTGTTAGGAAAGGTGTCCTTCCCCAACTGGTACGAGAAAAACGTACACTTAAAGAGCTGAATAATAAGAAACGAGTCAAGATGAAACTCTTAGTTTGGCTGTGGAGCAACTTTAAACAAAACAAGACAGAAGTTTAAAATTAACATTCAGATACTTTAACCTTGAAATCTCCTCTTGCCAAGGCACCGGCTCCCTCTTTTTTTTTCATCTGTTAAATGTTTGAGTGTTTGATAGTTTGAGGTCTATAGCAGAACCCGCTCGGGAATTAATGTCATTCATATGCCCTGCGGAAATTACTTTTGAAATGCATATAATCTAAAACATGCAAATGAGGCTGACTTTGTGCACTCTGTTTAATATGAATTATCATTTTGTGAATACCTATTATTACTGCGTACATTTCTCCAATTATATTGTTCTTTTTTTGTCACTTCTTCTGCACGGGGACGCACACGTGTGCGTCAGGGGGCGCTGGGGATGTGCACGCCATGCGGACACATGTGCGCGGAAGACGTCTATGTGATGGGTGTGTTTTAATGAGGAGTAATAAGGACGGTAATGACCCAGTCCACTTCTCTACACCCTTTCTTTTTCTCTGTCTTACCCACCGCCTGGAACACAGCTTTTAGTTTACACAAAGTCAAAGAGAATAGCTTCTGTAACAAAAAACTAAAATCGAATATGGAGCACCCTTTTGCAGATTCTGCGCAAATTCTCCACTAAACAAGTCCTTAAACTCTGAAAATAACAAGGCAGGGAAAATACAAGTGTTGCTCATCCAATTTTCATTAAAAGACTAAAATATTGATGTATTTTAAAAGTGAACAGAGCATGTTTAGTTTGTCTCTTCCTTTTTCTGTTCTGGTGAAATAGCTCGGTTATTAATGCCCCTGTCGAAGAGCCAGACAAATTTTTTTTTTCACTCTTTTCTCCTAAATCGAACTGAAGACATCCCTTTTTCAAACGTATTACCCTAGTAATTTATTTATACTACACCATAAATTATTCTATTAATATTAGCATGTTCCAAATTAGTATGAACTCTCTCAATGTTCCTTCTACTTCTATTAATTAGCTCGCTTGTCACTATAACAAAGATTTTTCTTTCTCTGATAAATTATAAAGGAGACATTTTTTAATACAATGAGAACTGCCTGAGAAATTATTAATATTTTAGCTGTGGTCTGAAAGACAAAAGGAGAAAAAGTGCAAGAAAAAGAAAACTAACAACAATGTAGAATATATTATGTGAGCCGTCATTGCCAGACAGCAGTGTTTATTTTTATCACATTTCCCAAAAGAAAAGAGAAAAACTTTGTTTCAGTCCATATAACATTCATCCCTTCGTAACGCCCAGGGATATCATCTTGTTTTAACACTTTTGGGTAGGACACAAATTAATTACCTCTGCAACAGCTTGGACCAAGTTCAAAAGTACTAAAATTCAATTAATTTGAGAACTGGACATGCTATCATTCTCTCTGCATGTCTCCTTTAAAGTCTGGCCTGTTCTTTTTTTCTTCTTTTTTTTTACTGTGGACTTATTCAATTATATTTGATTAAACTCTCTCTGATCCAATCTATTAATTAACTAGGAAATGCGAAGTGCCCGACTTGAAAGCCGATGTATAAAATTATATCATGTCCACTTTGATATTTATTTATTTTTTAAAGCACTATTTTTAAACCCATTGTCTCTCGTTTTTTTTATTGCCAGTAACCGTTGGCCGTTTTCCAGGTGTTATTCAATCTTTTCATCTGCCTTGTAATGCAAATTTTGATCATAAATGCAATGATTTCTCTGCTAAAGGCAATCACTGGCACATTTACCACTTCATATAATATATTTTTTTTCTGTTTCTTCCCCATTTTTGCCTTTTAATAAAATCAAAGTTGTCTCGTTTCATTAGATTTAATATCTGGGGGATGTTCTCAATGACAATAGAGGTAAAATCTGATTTAGGAATATATCACCTCCTTGTTAAAATACTTGCTAAAGGGAATCCTATTTTGCAGAGATATGCAGTTCTATTGCTCCTAACAGAGGTAAAAAAAAAAGACTTACAAATAGGTTCTTACACATTGCTAGAGAATGCTGAGCTGCAAAAGTAAGGCTTCAAAAGTCAAAGTGAAGGCTAGAGATAAAAAAACAATGTTGCCCTGAACATTTTCTTTCGTACCGTTGCCACAAAGTAACTGGAGTTTTCTTTAGAAGTAGGAAACATAAGGCCGAGCAGCATCAACCAACCCCCCACCCCTCCCACCATCTGTTGCATTTGGTCATCTGGCTGAAATAAAACTCCTATGTGTTTTGCTTATTTAGAAAAAACATTCAGATCCAGCTGTTTTGAAGAATTTCTGGTCCCAAAAATACGTTGAATGCTATCAGCAGCATTTCTTTCAAAGAGCTTTCTGGAAGCGCTACCCCAGCAGATGCCCTGACTAATTACCCAGTAGATCTTAGCTTGTTGCTAAAATAGTTATAAAAAGAGTAGAATAACAAAAAGAAAATAAGTACTTAGTAGTAATTATTAGAGATACAGTAGATCGATACATCTCAGGGCCAATACTTGTGGCCGATATTTCTGGGTTTTTTTTGCTGTTTTTGGTCATATCGGTATCAGACGATACTTGCATGTGTTTGCCCATTCATTGGTGCATTCAGCGCCATGCCCTGACATCATGTGAAGCTCATGGATTAACGCTTTTCCTGTTTCCAATCCATTCTTAATCTTTTGTTTGATTGTTAAATATTTATTTTAGAGACTAGTTTGACATTTGTCATCATTGTGTCATATGTATCATATAAACAGAGGAAGAAAACACATTACCAGCTAAAGAAAACCCTCCCAAAAGAATCAGCAGCAAATGTCGAGGATCTTTTAGACCGATGTCAAAATAATTGGCATTGACCTTAAAAAAAACTGAATCGGTCCATCTCTAGTAATTAGTACAGTCTGATAATTTAAGAGCAGCTGTAGCGTTTTGCAATATGTCTTAATAATCTAATCTACAATGTTTTCCTATTAGATAATTTAATTGCCTTATCTTCTCTTTACATTTTATAATAAAACAAAGCAAATGACCTATATTACTTAGAAAACTAGCTTTTCTTATCCCACCATTACGTCTGGGAGGTGACCTTAATTTAAAGAGCAATGAAATTAAAGCAGCTAAACATTTAGGATAGTCAATAGGATATTAGGATAACAATGAAAACATAGCACACTAAATGTTTGCTAATGGTATTGCAAAGTGTGCTACTTTATCAGTTATGAGTACATATTTAAAAACAAAAGATGATGAAGGGACGTCACTCTGAGCTATAGAAACCCAAGGAGTTGATTGGTAGAAAAATATCTAGATTTGAATTAATCGATGGAACTGATAAATTGACCAGCCCTAAGCAGTAATATTTGTTTTTCTATTTAAGATAGTAAAGCCTGTAGAGATTAAGCAATACGACTTTGTGTAAATAGTGTGGAAACATGATACTCAAGGAAATCATACCTTGAGAATTTAGCTTATTTGCTCAAATGTTCCTTAAAATCCAAAACTGAAATCTCCTTGTGATCAAGCTCAGTGTTTTGTTTTTTTGCCTGTTGTACTTTAATGTCATGTATGTTTCCCCAACGACCCTTTTCTTGCGTTTTTCTCTAAATTTCCCGTCCTCTCTTTCAGTGTTTCTCCCCCACTCCCTGGCCCCCACCGCCCCTCGCAGTGAAGGTCATTCTAATAAAGAGCTCTCGTAGGATTCAGCTGCTAATTGCTCTGCGGCGCTCTAGCTGGTTTTAGATCCAAATAAAGGCACGTTGTCTTTTTAAAACAGCTCTTCTACTTCTTGCCCTGCATTCCTCCACACCTCTGTGCCGCCATGTTAGATATAACCTTAGTGATGAATCTGATGTTGTAGCCTGACCTCGGCCTCCACTAACCGGGAAATGTAGGTGAAATCAGGTTGCTTTTTTGTTTTTTTTTTCCACCTTTGTGATCACAGGTTAATTTCCAGCTCAGGTGGGAAGCTCACACGTGTGCTTCACCTCTTTAAGAATGTACAACGCTCAGTTTCAGGCCCAGATAAATGAGGTGCGCGTGAAGTCCGCTCCCTCTACAAATATTTGTGTATATCTTTGTGTCTGTCTCCAGGATTTTTCGAACAGACGGCAGTCTGCGAGCTGGTAAATCACTTACTGCACTCTAAAGCGAGGGTCGGGGTGAAGGCAGGAGTGTATGTTTGCCCCGGTCATACACACACACACACACATATACGGAGCGATCTCACTGGTGCGGAATGCGCTGTGTGTTTACCTATGGCTCCAGAACCCACCTGACTGAGGGAGGCTAATCTTTATGGGCTCTGTAAACAGGGACTTTGTCTTCAAAGAGCTGCAGGCGGCTAAAGCAGACTCACAGTTCACACATGCAAACGCAAACAGAGATGAACGCCTAGAAGGAAAATGGAAGAGGGTACAAATATGGTATTGTACATCAGTGAGAAGAAGAATGTCAGAGAAAAGTTTACGTGTTTAGAGATATTATTTCTTGCAAATCTATGAATGGCAGCCCAACATTTAGTTCCTCAGAAAATAATAGAATGTATAAAACACTTAACTCTGCCTTAGATTCTGTATGGGGCATCGTCTATGCTAAAAAAGGCTCTCCAAACCATCACCGATGAAGGAAAGTTCACATCAGACCTGAAGGGAACTTCCACTATCCCTGCACACTCTGGCACCTTGATTTTAAAATGAAATCCAAAATCTACTTTCATATTTTCATAACATGGCCCAGCATTGGCCAAGCACGACTAAAGTGACTGCCATGGCTCATGTCTGGATCTGTTCGTGTGAGGTTGAAGCTCTTGCTCCAACTACATGCTTTGTGATTCCTCCCTAAACTCTTGAATGGGGTTTTGCTTTTTCGCCGTGCCTTCAAGGCTGCAGCCTTGACCATATTGTTTTCCTGGCTTTCTCTGCAACACATTTTCCTTTACTCAAATTCCCATTTACATGCTTGGATACAGCTCTCAAAAACAGACCATTTTCCTTAGCTGTTAGTTTGTTTATTTATTGTCCTTGTTGAAGGCGTAATAGGCTGACTGTTGTCATGCCAGCAGTCTTTAACCTGATTTTGCAGGTTAAACATAACAACATAACATTTCATTGTTAAATGTTCGTTATCCAGTCAAATCAATGCCATGTGGGAGATGGATGCAAACAAACAAAAAAAAAGCAACAAAAACTGTTTATCCAAGAAAATTCCCATCAAACTCCTTCTGTTCTCTCTATTTCCTAACAGAAAAACTTCATAGCCAGCTGCTTAGCATACAGGAGCAGCCATAACTGGAGGCCAGTGCTGCTAAATTCTCCTGTTAGTTTGTCATTGGCCTATATGTCCAACCAGGCAACCTGTTGAAGATACTGGCTCACCTCTCGCTATCTGTCTAATGGAGTTCACCTGTTAGCACTGGAGACGGGCCAGGTCAACCGCAGACAGCTAGCATTAGCTCGATTCTGGTAGCCAACCTGTTAGCGATGGCTGGCAGCCAAAAAGGCCTGAGGCGGTGCTGTTATCTGCTGCCTTTAGCTCTGTGTGCAAATCTACCTGACTCATGTGGTCTGGTTTTCTGGTCTGATGGATTATATTCTGTTAAGAGAACGTCTTTGCAGTTCTCTGGCCTTACAGTTTTTCATTTTTTCTGCTGGAGTTTACAAATAAAACATTTTTCTTTATTATTTCTCAGACTTCCCAATAATACATGTAGCTGTAAATTGACAATAAATTCTTATAGCAGTTTTACTGAAAAATTAAAGGTAAATACATTAAAAACAGGCTCATACAATGTAGTGCTTACTTATAAATATGACTTTGAAAATTGATGTGGTGTCAAAGAGTATCCCGTTTGACTTTCATTAGAATTTTTTTAACAGGTCCTTTCCTCGTATGTTAGTAGACACTAGACAATTTAATCCAATTAAATCTCAAGGCTATTTATAGAAATAGTTCAATCAGATTATAGTCAAATTTGTCAAAAGTTTTCGCTCTCAAGAAAACCAATTGATTGCATTGAGTTATTGACTTTCCAGGACTTGCTCACAGTAGACATTACCTTGCATTGTGCAGTTAACTCTACAGGAATCCCTCACATGGAGGATGCATGCAGAGGAGAGGGAAGAAAATCCCTCCCAATAAGAAGAAGACACCTGCGGAACCAGGCTACGTGTAGGCAGCCTTCTGCCGAGGCTTACTTGGGGTTCAAGGAGACAGAAGCAGATAGAACATAAAGTTAGATGGTGAACTAGTAAATAATGCAGAATTGGAGATAGACTGAAACAGAATGATGAAAAGTGGTCCCTATGTCCTCCAGCAGCCTAAGCCTGTAGCAGCATAACTAAAGTGATAGTACATGATAACCTGAGCCACTCTAATGATAAGCCTCATTTAAAAAGAAAGTTTTAAGCCTAGCCTTAAAAGGAGCCAAGGTGTCTGCCTCACAAACTAAAATCACACTAATTAGTTTAATAGTGTAAATGTTCAGCTATGTTGAAAATCTACGTGGCTTTTACCAGTCGTATTTGTAGTGGTTTTGTCAAAGACGCATATATGTTTCACAATTGTTCTTGTTTGCCTTACATGTAAACTTGAAACAAGATTAATGGTGACATCGGTTTTTTTTTTCTGGGTTCTGGGGTTTATTCATACACCCTCAAGGCTGACTTCATGGTTTATGTTCTGCAGGGATCTTTTCCAAGTTTGAAGCGCTGTAGTGTGAAAATATGGGCGTGGAACTTATGTTTACTAAATTACAACCCGTCATCATATGTCACCGCTCATGTCCCCGTCAAGAGTACAGATAAAAAGCAGAGCCCCTCAGACAGACGCTTTCTTAAAAATCTCAGCGACGCTTTACTGACAGTAAATAGGGAGATTTTCTGGACTCAGTGACAGCAACTGTAGGGATTTATTTTAATTGCGTGAATGCTATTTATAACAAAATAAATCCCCATCATGTCAAACATTTCACCAATTTTTTCAAAATGAAAATACCAGTTCTTTGTCAGTATCAAATACATTTTTAAACAAAACTGTTTGACATGTTTAGTGCCTGTTACTGCTTTGCTGTTTAGTTGCCTGTGTAGTAACACAGATACATTAAACTAATGTTTGTTATAAATCAGTGTGGTTATCAGCTCAGTTAGTCGACCTGCTGTTAACACCTAAACAGAGTTTCCACTCATGGCTCATGAAATGCAGTTTAAAAGCAGCGATTTAATGAGTTTCACTGTTAGGTTCCTTGGCGAGTGTCAATGCTTTTTCAATAACTGGAGTTTATCCTTTTTTCAGACCTTACTGACAGTTTGGGGCAATAATCTCGGAGAGGGACAGCACTGATTATTATACCAAAACAAGGGTGATTTCTATGGTATATTTATTAATAATTAAGAAAACATAAAGGAAAAAACATGAAGAGTTTACAGGTGTGATCTCATTCTTAAGTAAAAATATATTAAAGAATTAAAAGAATTAATTAGCTTTATTGATTATTGAAATCAACGTGAACTAATGTAGAAATTGATTATTTGTTAACAGGAGTATAGAGACTCTAAAACATGCCTTTAGCTGACAGAGCAACACACTTAAAGCAGTAACTATACCAAAATTATAAAAATATATATGAATATTTTGCATTTAAGATTAAAAAACGTTTTCGTCTGTCTGTATGCTCTAGCCAGAAATCCTCAAGTGGAAAAGTTTTAGTTTCACCTGGTTTATTTTTGTAAACGTTTTTCTTTAAGGAACCTTTTGCGATCTAATTATCATTCAATCAGTCAAATAAATAATTGACAGATTAATCAGTTTTTAAATTGATTGTTTGTTGCAGCCCTAGTATTTATTACTTTAAGGGCGCCACGTAAACAAAAAGCAGGAATAGAGCGATACATTGACTGGTAAATGTATTTCACTGATATTAGCTTTTTTTTTCTTGTATGTGTGGATCAGGAATTCCTGTGACGGTTCATTAGTGCATTCAGCAACCAGATTGCATGAAGTTCATGCATTACCGCTACTTCCATATGCCATTCATTGCTAATTTTTTGTTTTATTTGTTGATAAATGTTTATTTTAAAGTCTTATTTGACATTTATAATCATTGTGAGATTTCTATCATATAAATGGAGGGGAAAAAAGGCAACATCAGCTGAAAAACCAGCAGCTCATATCAGGGATCGGTTAGACTGATGTAAAACAATCAGTCATCTTGTTTCTATGGACTTTTAAACAATACCAGGCTGTGTGGACACTCATGCCCACGTGTTAAACTGCAGGATTGTGTGCTCAGCCAGCTGTCTGGCAGTGTGCAGAAGAGAGATACAGGACAGCAGCGCTCCTAAATCCCTGCCACTCGAAGGGTGATTCAAAACTTTACAAATTCACAAGTCAACAGAGACTCCTCAACATTCAGCTTCCTGATTACAAAACAAGTTACGCTTCCTGCTTCTCTGATACTCCGTCTCTATCAGAGTGTTTCCCTCTTGTTCACAAATATTGATTGAACTATCAAAGATCATAGGAATAACCTATGTGGATTCTATTTCAGGGTGAAGGCTTTAATGTTTTCCAGGGTTGAAGCAGCTAACATAAGCAGAGGGGAGAAAGTCAGCAAACAGAGTGAAGGAGCGATAATTCAATAGTCAGATTAAAGTAGATGGATGATAGAGTGTAGATACTGGTACAGACCTTTTTTCCCCCTGTACCCTCCGCCCGCCTCCCCTCCTATGCATGCCCTCCCTCCCAGTCTTTTTCCCTCTCAGTTCTTTGCCTAATAAGCAGCGTTCCTGTGAGCTGATGCAAGGCGCAGGAAACAGAACAGGCGTTCGGGGACTGCTGGAAATATTCCCACATGAGGCATAACATGATAAAGACTTTTTATCTCACTAAGCTGCTGTAAACACAGATGCACACATAAATACTCTCTGTATACAACCCACTCCCCCTCTTACGCACACACACAGATACACAGACTATAAACTCAATCTGGTCTGGCTTTAGGAATCTGACAAGCAGTGACCACGAGGAATCTGACAGGGCCAAACCCTTCGGACAAAGCCCCGGACTCTGCTCCGGCCTCTGGCACAGCAGCGTTTGAACTCCAAACACCCAGGTTGGAGCAGCGGTGGGAAGGAGCAGGGAGCGACAGCTTCACATTATTAATAGTGCTTGAAATTTTGTTTGGGAACTTCTGAACAAGCGGCGTGTCTTAACAGGACTCATCCTAATTCCTCTCCCCGCTCATCAATCACAACAGATGCACACATAAACACATGCAAACCAGCGCTTGCTGTGAGCTAATCCATTACAGTACAAAGGTAGATGTCAGCCTCCTGGACAAACACACACACACACACAGACATATACATATGCTAGAGTCATCAGAAACATGTTGAGTCCCATTTTCCTTCTTCTCTTCACTCTCCCAATTAAAAGGCAAAGGAGGCCTTTTATTTCTCTTCTCTTCCAAACACATTCTTTATCTCTCTGATCTGTGCCCCTCCCTCACTCAGTCCCCTCGGGGTAGTGGGAATATCTCTCCACACACACTCTCAGGTCAGGGGTTCACCTCCACAGAAACAGAGAGAGAGAGATGGGTTTTAGCATGGGGGGGGGTTGAAAGTGCGAGAAAAAGACATGCAGAAAGAGTGACGGCGGGTTGAGGCAGGCCTCTGCATGGGTAGCTCTTCTTCACTGCCAGAAACACTTAAAGCTGTCTGTGTGTGTGTGTGTCTATGTGAGTATCATAACCCTAATCAAAGACTTCAGGGTAGATTTATGCCCCTGCCTTTTTCCCGACCTCCATTACACCAGCTTATATACACCCATTACAGGATATGATAAAGCACACACCCTTTAGACGAGCGTAGCGCCACATTGAATGGTGCTGAAGCAGGGTGTAGGCTGTGCACACACCCCGCTTTCCCATTAGGTCCCTGTCCACCTGCGAGCTCCGTCTCTTTATCTGCCTTCGCCTTGGCCGCTAATAAGGTCAATGAGGAAGAGTAAGAAGCAGATGGTTGTACAGTACATTACGCCGCAGCTCAGTTTAGCGTGGGCTAGATAGCAGGCTGGTGATTCATGCTCGGTGAAATGTGTGATGATGTGAGGAGTTTCTACTGCAGTGCAAAGTCAGTAGACTGTGTGGCAAGATGTGCTGATCACTCAGCACTATGCCTCGTTTCATAATATTACCTCAGGGAGTAATTTGACCCATGAGAGGTCTGGACGAAAGAGGAAGTGGATGGGATGCAGGAAGACAGGAGGAGTGAGGTCCAGCATTAAGTGACTAACCTTAAATGTCGCAATAATGCTTTACTTCTGAGTCCAGAGTTCTCTGAAGAAATGATTCCAGGAGGAAAACGGCTGAATGAAATATCACTTGGGTCACTTTCAGGTACGTCTTGTTTGATAATCACCACTTAAAAAAAAAGAAAACAGCTGATAATCAAGATAAACCAGACGTAGGGACTCAAATCAGACGCCAGTCTTTGATTTTATTACTTTAGATTTCACTTTAAAAAGGCTCAGAGACTCATGACTTGACTTGGACTTTTATAACATGCCTCGAACCTGTTGATACTTTACCCTAAATCGAAAGTTTAAAAAACCTGTTATTTAGAAAGCACTGTTAATTCATTTCACTCATCAACATTTGTCGTCTCTGTCTTTCCGCACCTTGTGTGTCTGAGCTGCAGCACAGCCAATAAAATTAACCAGATAAAAAAATACAAATATGCCCTTGAGGAGTACATTTTTTTAGGTACATTAACTTCAAAGTACTCCACACCAAACAAAGTGCTACATGCAAAACATGGGAGAAGAGAATGACAAACAGAGATGAAAAATTTCCACTTTGACATTTGAAGTTGCATAAAGGTTGCACTTTTCTGATGCTAAGGTGAGATAGCTCACTTTAGCTAACTTTTTTATTAGCAAATATTCAGTTGAACGTTGTCAATTCTTCACATTTAACATGTAATTCAACTTTGCCAAAGCAAAAAAGACTTGAAAGGACTTTACCTTGAAAGTTAGACCAGAGTTTGTTTGAGACTTGATTCCAGACTTGAGAATAAAGACTTAAAACTCACTTGAGGTTTTGCCAATCTATGACTTGGTCCCACCGCTGGTTAAAACTGGCCCACTAGTATTACCCCCCCATCATCCTTTGGAGGGATAACTAAACTTGTAACCAAAGACGACAAGCAGCTGCTGCTTGGTGTTCCAGTTGGTACAGAGGGGAGCCAAACTATCATCTTCCAGCGCCCATCTAATGTGAGAAAAATGTTGATCAGCAGAATCTGATGAAGATGTTAAAATGCTAAATGAATGGATCAGAGCTGTAAGTTGGAAGCCATGTTACTTTGCTAACAATTTAAATGCTTGCTTGGTTATTACCTGGTATGACTCTATGTGATCCATAATAGGTGGTTTCCAGTTACATATTTAATGCAGAACTATGATGTGAAAGAGGCTTTAAGGTTTGGAGTTGGGCTACTTTTTGCTCTTTCTCTAGATTTTCTGTAAGGGTCCAGGCATCTCAGGTGGTTTAGTTCAACTAGCTGTTATGCATCTATGGAATTAATCTTGTTTTATTATAGCTGTGAGTAAAGAACATGGAATTTGAAAAAAAGTAATCCTGAAATAAAATGTTTGAAAAGGTTTTATGCAAGTTCATAGTTTTGTTTTCTGTATTTGATTTAAATTGTATATTTAACTTTTCATTTCATTTTTTTTTATTTTCATGTAGTTTTTTTCTGTTTGCATTGTTCTGTTACATTTTAAAGATCCCATTCTCTTATTCTGTTGAGGAAGACATTCCTCTGGATCGAGGAGTGAAGACACATTTCTATAAGTTGGATGTTAGCAACAGCATTTTCATTGTTCAGGACCGAGTGTTTGTATTCAATTTTGAAGTGAAGAGCAGTCAAAGTGTGAAACTCAATTTGAAAAGAAATCAGAAAGATAAAAAAATTTTAAAACTACAAAAAATATGAAAAACACTAATGGATGAAAATAAAAAGAAAATAGAAAAATGGTAATAATTTGAAATGAAATCTGAGTTACTCTCTAAACCTTATTTTTGGATTGCATTTATTCCAAAATGTGTTCTTTGCTTGCAGTAATAATGGAACTAAATTCACTTCATTCACCTCAGAGCAGCCAAACTAGACAATCACAGACCAACGAAGAAAACTTGTGAGCTGGGGAGATGCATGTCCTCAAGCCTAGTTAAAGAGTTTTGAATGCAAATACTGCTGGAGCTTTAGTAAAGGAAGCAGCCAAGGAAAGATTTCTGATAGCAAGTGACTTTAAAACAGTAGAAAACCAGTAAATCATCCCATACAACCAATGGAAACCTTTACCAGACCTCAACAACGGTCTCATTGTCGACGTTTTGGTGGTGATATCAGCTTTGCATGTTTTAAACAACTTTATAACAGCTTTCCTCTTTTAATTCAATATTAAACTGTCATCAAAATGGTTGAAGGTGAATCAACCATCATCCAATTAAAGTCAATTAACCAATTTGAAAGGATGTCATTAAATCCAAGTGGATTTGTGGTTTACATCGAATGACTGAAATGTCAACATCTGTGGTGTGTTTAACACCGAAACCAAGTGAAAAAACTTGAAGAGCTCTGTTCTTATATAGACCTGTCAGCTAAATTCATAAAAAAACAAACAAAAAAAACTATTCTAATTAGCTTCACAATGACTTTAGAAAATATCATTTTTTTTATGTCCAATGTAGATAAATTAATTGTGATTCCTTGTTTTTTAATCAATATAAATTCAACACAAATGTACATGGAGATGATTTAGAAGAATCAATATTGATACCAGATATGGTTGGAAACTCAACCTATTAGTAAACCACAGCTCTTTGTATAATATAAAGGTCAGAGTTAAACATGGAGACAATATTTCTGTATAACCATGTTTAAACCTTAATTGACTCATATTTCGCCATCTGGGGGTTGGACCCCCTACTTTGGTCTTCCTTTATAGGGTCTGGAGAACCTCTTTAAAAAAATCAAGCCAAATAAAACATCAGAGGAAATAAAAACTATGATATAAAAGACTAATTGTTGCTAAATCACTGATTTCATCGCTTCTCCAAATTTTTATATTCAACTGATAGTTGTGAGGATTCTGGACTGTTTTAGATCCTTTCGTTTCGATTACGTTACACAAAATCAACTCTCTTTTAAAGTATTTGTGTTTTTATCATCCTTCAGACTGTACTTAAGAATAAAAAAAATTTTAACCCTCTTAATCAGCAGCGGAGCTGGTATGGGGAAAACTTTAGATAAATAACCTAGCATCTCAGCAGGAAGCAACCTCAGCAAGAAACAAAAAGTATTTTTGTGCTTTAAAAGAGCAGCCCATTTAACAAGCACACCCACCAGCCCATCTGCCTGCACACGTTCACTATCCAACAGTCAGTAAGACGTTCAGGTCCCTGTCCGTCTGAAAGCATCTGGCAGCATTCCATTAACAAAGCCACCAGCAATCTCTCTCACCCTCACCCGCTGTCAGTCTCACAGAAAAAAAAATGCACACACATAAACATCCAACAGTTCACCTGTTCTTGCCTCAGAGGAAAAGAAAAAGTTAGATCCTCTCATGAAATGGCTTTTATTGTTTCCCCAGAAGGCATGGCTTGTACGCCTCTGAAAATCACGCACAGTAGCAACACAGGAGGCGGGGTAGAATGCCTCGATGGCGTTTTTGTGTACCCACTCCGGGTAGCTGAAATAAAAAGCAGCAGAACTTTCTCCCTTTAAAAGTGTGCACTTGTGTGCGCTAATTTCTAAAACTGGATGAGGCAGAAAGACAAGATTGAGGCCATCATTAGGAGTTCACAGCCTTTGCGTTCTTGTGTGAAGGTTTGTTTTGTTTTGCTGCTAGAGTGTGTGTGCGTGCGCTCTGCGTGCGTACGTCTCCGCTCTCCCACGCTTCAGCTTCCTAACGATGGCAAATGCTCCCGTGTGTTTGCGAGGCGTTGTTTCTCCAAAAAAAAAAAAAAAACAACAACACATCCAGGAACGGCTCGTTTTGTCAGGTTTTTTGGCGCAGGAAACGCGCTCTAATTAGGGAGGCCCCTCTGAAGGTGCATCAAACAGATCTGTCTCAAAGACCAACCTGATCCCTGCTTGCATACAGCACACACATGCCATATCTGATTATTGGAGAAATGTGTGTGTTATTTAACTATATAGGGGAGTATTAAGGGTCTTGTCAGTTTAGATTTGCTGCATGTTTGATCCTTATCTACGTGCCAAAACCTGCATGCATGAGTAAAAAAAAAAAAAGTTTCTGCTATAGCTGTTGCTTTATGTACCTCTATGTGAAAAGTTTATCACCAAAGCTCTTTGTGAATATAAATATTAACACACTGAGTGCCGTGCTGTTCTCTAAGTCCTCTTAATGTTCTTTCCTGATCAGGTAACTATTTTATTCAATACCTTCTGGTTACTTTTTTTAAATCTTTCGCTGCTCCTCTCTTTTTTCCATAAAGGTGACAGTGATGATGGTGGAATCAGCCTCTGAGACCATTCGAACTACACCGTCCAACCAAAACGGAGTCAGCAGCCTTAGCAGCCAATCAGACGGAGGGGGAGGCAGAGAGGGCGGGTCCAACGGAGACACCAATGGAGAGATCAGTCCTGTTGACTTACTGCACCTGCAGCAGCAACAGGTATGTGTGTGTGTGTGTGTACCTACTGATTGTTTATGCTTTGGGGCCCTTTGTGTGCTTCTGTTAACTCTGGATGCATGCATTCGACACAATGTTGAGTGAAATAGTTGCTTTACGACATCTGCAACTTGTGCAACTTGCTTATGTTCACTAAACTGTACCGAACAGTTTGTACACAGCAGGACAGGGCGTGTATGACATTCTCACATTGTGCAAAACATGATTTTTTTTTCTTCCACAGTTGTTCTAACAAACAAAAATTACGCAACAATGTTAAAGCAGAGTTTTACTGGGCTGCTTTTATGTAAAAAATCACTTCAACTGCTACTGTTATAATATGATTAATATGGCTCAGATGTGGTTTTAAATCATTCGGCGTTCTTAGTTATACCTTGAACCGTTTGTGTCTGTTTTTGGTCTTATTCTGTGGGGTACCAAATAAGGAGCTTATGCATGTTGAAAATAAGAGTAAAAAACAAAAGTAAGATATGGTTCAGATGGTTTAGCAGGTTCAGTCTGTTGAGCAGGTGCTTCAGATATAAAGGTTATATTTGTAGTTTCTGCTACCCTGGTTTTAATTCCTGCTCTTGGGGCAAACAATGCATGCCTCTATCTTCTCTCTAGATGATTTTCTTTGTGAAATTACAATAAAATATTTGCCGGCAGTGATACAGAAAAGTTTAAATAAATCATTTCCTTTCATTTGACTTTTGGAACCCATCAAAATCTCAACCTTTGAAACAGGCATTGATTCATACAAACATTTCATTAAATATTTCCAAATGACAAGATTGTGTGAACTAAGAAAAAATTGAAACATCGACTCTGTTGAGCAACAAGTGTGGGAGGGGCCAACTTATTAGCAAAACTTTAAACTGCAGGGATGGTATAATGCAACATTTATCTGTAAAAAACAAAGACTTATATAAAAAAACTACCATTAAAAAGTGAGCCCATGCCTTCAACACGCCAAACTGTGATGTAATGTACAGATGTGACAGGCTCTGGTTATCATAAATGTTGCTTGTGTGAGCAGGAAAACCTTTGACAGGTTTGTTCATTGATGTTTTACTTGTCCTTCACTCATATTGTACCGTCTTATTCCACTGGGACCCAGTTCACCCTATAAACTGGTACCCTGTTGATATAATATTGTTTGACAACAGAAAAGAATGAGAGAAAGTCTCTTAAATTGTTCACCTGGCTGACAACACTCCAAAGACAAATCAGATACATAAGGAGTTTGAACCGGCTTGTCATAGATGTGGGAGGCAGATTTTTTAACCAATTTTTTTCCCCAATGATTCATGAAGTGGTGTTTGCTTGTGTTTGACACGTCAGCTTGAAACATCAGCGGTTAATGCTGTTTTTTTTTCTCCTGTGTGAAAGGCCAACTCTTACACAAATATTCAGACTCATGTTGGCCATTGTGTCAGAACCTTTCCTGGAACATCTTGGAAAAAAATTTGTTTGACTTTTTTTTTTCTTCCTTCTTTAAAAATACAAATAACTTTCTGCTGACTGCTTTCCTGGTGAACCTGGGCCTTTACACAAATCACAGATGCAAACACCACACACAAGCAAAAACGCTACCTCCATAAAAATTAGGGCTGGACAATCAATTGGCATTCAAAATGTAACAGAAATAAAACAACAGCAACAACAAAAAACAAATAAAAATGTCATTCAGGGGCACTGCATTTTTGTTCACTTTAGATTTATGTAGAGGAAGACATCACCTTTCTTACTTCATTCCTTTATGTGGCTGTAATATGTTTGAAAACGCCTGCAAATCAACTTTTTCGTGTTAAAACATGTATATGGGTTTTGGGCTTCAGCTAAAACCTGTGAAAAAAGATTTGTTTTTTTCATGCTGACCTTTTTTCAAATCAGAACAGCCCCAAAAAGCCCACTGGAGCAGCCGTATTGGTCCTCCTCCTGGATTTCATCATTTATGGAAGGATGCTAACATTAGCTCGCCTTGCTATCACTGTTCCCATCTAAGTTCCACCAAAAGGTCCGATAACAATCAGAGACTGACTCACATGCAGCTGCTAAGTGTTGCTGCTTGTGTACCTGTTAACCTATTTTGTAAGAGACCTGGAAATGATAGTAAAGGAAACATGGCTAACCGCTAATGCTGCTAATGCTACATCCACATAACTGTACATACACACAAGACAGATTCTTGTGTGTAGAAGAAAACAAAAGGGAACAAAAACAGGTCTGAATGATTAAATGTTTGATAAAGACAATTGGGAAGGATTATGTATTAAAATAAACAGTTTTTGACTCTTTTAATGTCAGTTTACCGCCATGCAGTAGGAAAGTTAGCATATAGATCAATGTCTGCGTGCTATAGAAGAAAGTACTTTTGATAAAAAAAGTCAAAAGAAATTGTATTGTACATTTCTAAAACGTTGTTGGAGCGCTGCTTATAACTGTTAGTCATTATTAATGTGTCGTTTAAAAGATTAAGTATATTTGAACATTTGGCCCCTATTTATTGTTTATTAAAGAATCAAAGGACATTCACTGTCATTCTGACGTCCACCATAGAGACGTTTATCTTCATCTAGAGAAAAGCATAAAATTCCTACATGGTTGAAGTTCCCGTGCTCTACCTGCAGGCAATGATAATGTTCGGATTAAAAACACAAGCTAATTTTTGTGGATGTTAGTTGTTTAACGCCCTCTATCTGTCGTAGCTTTATAGGTTTTGTCAACACATATTTGACCATTTGTACCAGAAGGGATGACTTATTCCTCTTCAAGCAAGGTTGTTTGGACCTTAAATATGAAAAATGTGAAATATTTACATTCAGATTAGAAATGAAAAATGAATTGCAGTTCCTCTTCCAGGCCTGTAAGTGGCGGTAAGCTCAACATTAGTATCACGATTAGTCACAGTAATTCACATAATGTTTGGTAACTTTTCTGTCTGACTTTAATCTCTTCTCCTCCGTAATTATTTTTATTTTTTTGCACTTTATGGTGCTCGGGTCCAAATGTCAAAAACTCTCACAGAACTTTTTCGTTGCAGTTGTTGTTGCTGGACTGCTTAACAGACAAAGCAACAGAGGCCATGTGTAAAGTATTTTTGATACGCTAAAAATGACTTTAAGAAATTGTGTAATCAAGCACAGATTCTTCAAATACTGTTAGTTTACCAGTTGTTAGAAATGCCAATGTTCACATTTTTAAGTGTCATTCTTGTCACAAAGAATCAGTGTGAGTTCTGGGCTTGTTAAAAACCCGCCTGCGATGTCTTCAGGGGGAGGAAAGTAAGGTTTCCTCCCAGCTAAAATGACTCCCTCTAATTATTACGGTGGAGCCTTAGATGAGTGAAGAACACTTGAAGCCCTTCACTCCCGTCCCTCTTCTCCCTCCTCTTTCTCCCCATGACTGCATCCTCACCCTGCTTTCTCAGCATGCTCCAGGACACACACTTATGCACAAACGCACACATATTAACACCAAACCTTCTCCTGATACAAAGCGGCTCTTTATTCTCACGGATGTGTCTACGTTCTCTATGTTTTTGCACCTGCGTGTGTGCGTGCACCTGGTATTTCCTCTGTTGAGCACGTTACCGACCACAAACAGCGCTCCCTCTGGCTCTCCATCTTTTTTTTTTATTTCTTACCCTCTCCAATCTTACTTATTTTTGGTTCTTTTTTTATTTGGACCACAAAAGACAAGCACAACCTTTCCTCCAGATTCCAACACTGTCCACATACAGTCATTTGTCTTGCATCCTCATTTCTGTTTGTAGCTGCCATATATATATAGATATATATATTTATATATATCAGACTTTTTATTTCATTTGTATGTATATCATAACGACTCTTGAATTTTGTTCCAACCATTGCAATTGCCTGTCTGTGCCATTTTATTTCTACAAGGCTATTACAGGTTTCCCTGTCATCCTGTCTCATTCTCTGCTAGCTAAGAGCACCTTAGGGACTGCTCCAGAGATCAACCAGCTGACTTTTTAATTAATCTTTCTTTTTTTTACTCTTTGGATGGCTATCAAATGAGTCAAACTTTCAATTTAAAGATAAACATTAAAACACAGAATCTGTATGAAGAAATGCCAAAATCTGTCTCTGTTTCAATAAAAAGGAGATTAAAGGAAACTTTGTGAAAACCCGTCTCACAAAAAGCGATCAGTCGTTCCAAGAGGCTCGTCGAAGTCTCTCTAAAGGTGATAAAAGTTACGTTTTTTTCCCACAAATACAGTTCTATTTTAGCACTCCAGGATATATGTCCTTCTCTATTTTTTCCCTCCCTGTTGGAGTTATTCACCTAAAGGTGCGCTGCAGAGCGCTGTGTGTGCTTAAACACCATGCCGTTGGGCAGTGGAGCAGAAAAGACACTCCAGCCCGCTCTCTCCAAAGCAAACTGACACAAAGAACTCCTGACAGAACCGTCTTTACCTCAGGGCCCTTGGGAACCTGAAAGAAATCACAGCCATCTGCCAAACTACTGCGATCACTTCCCTACGACATGGATAGACAGGAACTATGCATGAGAACCTGTGGTGGCAGTATTATGCTGTGGGGATACAGGTGAAAGTTAATGGAAAGCTAAAATCATGACATTCCTGAAAGAACACCTGCTAAAAGGGGCAATGGTTCATCCTGCAGCAAAACGACAACCTTACAACAGAGGGGGTTTAGATGAAAGCAGGAAGATGGCCTGAAATATAACTGAGATTTTTTTTTCAGAGGAGGTGAAGGTAAAAAAAAAAAAAGTGAAGAAGCAGCATGGTGGGAGAGGGTGGGGATTAGAGGAGAGGGGCATTTGTGGGCTGGAAAGAAGAAGCCGAGGGATGAGGGAGGGGTGTAAAGCTGAGACGTGTCAGAAAAGGGCGCCTGGGCCTCCCTGTGGAATGTGGCCTGTCTGCTTCCCCACAACGAACAGAGCAGGAGGAGAGAAGGAAGACAGAGGGTAGGAAGAAAGTTGGGGGGGGGGGGGATTTGCCCCATCATCGAGGGGTAGGGGGGTGAGGAAGGGAGGGACAATGAGCAGAGCAGTGGTAGCCGTAGAGCAGGAAGATGTGGAAAAGTGAGAGTTCAGCAGAGAGCGCAGGGCACTTTGTTGAGTTGCCGGGTGTGGACGTGAAATGATGCATAGCAGAGGAGAAATGTAAGCAGGATAAATCCTAACAGACCTCAAAGCGTGTGTGTGTGTGTGTGTGTGTGTGTGGCTGGGCTGAGGTTGC
The DNA here is from genome assembly GCA_034780135.1 of Jordanella pulchra. NCBI lineage: Eukaryota > Metazoa > Chordata > Actinopteri > Cyprinodontiformes > Cyprinodontidae > Jordanella > Jordanella pulchra. The sequence continues at coordinate 9,724 of JAUZNJ010032576.1, read as the reverse complement.
TCTGACGAGAACCAGGTGTCTTCAATTCTCCTTGTGTGTTTAAGCCTCTTATACCTGATTTCTTTTTTTTTTTTTTGGCTTGGAGGCTGTAAACCAAGCTCCTTCCATCTGTCTCCCTTTTCCCCACCATCAATTAATTGCTGTTTGTTTGTAACTGGTGGCCGATGGTTTTGTGGGGTTTTTTTGGGGGATATCAGGTAAGAAGATGGTTGCTACTCATCGGCAGATAAAACCAGCAGGAAACTAAAAGGCAGACTGTAGCAGTCGTATCCCTTTTCCTCCAGAGGCCTAAAAGGAACATTGGTGAAGAAAAAAGGCAGTTTTAGAAATTGGTTTGGAGCTTCGATCCCCACTCCCATTTGTCATGTTCTAGTTTTTTTCTTATTCCTTACTGCTGTGTGTCCACACACAAAGCAGCAATCTTTGTTTCCCCCTGCCCCACACACACACCGGCTGGCAGTTACACACATGCAGAGAACTGATGTGGGTTAATGAAGGGTGTAATTAAGGAGCCGCAGTGATGACTGGAGATCAGGAGGAACCGATACAGATCTCAGATATACACAAACACTGATGAAAGATAGCTGCTCTCTCTGTGCACACGTTTGTGCGGAGAGCTTTGCGGACAGATTTGTGGTCGGTCTGTGTGTGTGCATGTGTGCTCTAGCAGACTTTGAGGGATGCTGCATGATTCAGATAACGTATGGCTTCCTGTTAGAATGCATAGACTCAATAATTGGTGCCTGTATGGATGGAGGTAGGGACGATTTGGGGGTGTGCGTGAGATCTTTTAGCTCTGGTGAAGGGACGCTTATGTCATCTTTGACCTCCAGCTTGCCACAGAGTTCACTTTAAGGTCATAGAGGCAAAGGACATAAAGGTGGAAGGAAAAAGATAATAAAAGTACTACCTTAAAATAAAACGTCCCTTATAGACAGCTATAGATACACTATTAATTAATTTGTTAACACTTGACTCGTTCATAAGTGTTTATTGTGCATTAATTAAGGAGAAGAAATAGACAACTTGGTGAACCTAATCTGTTCATCTATATATTTCATCTAGCATTGCTTCTTTTCAACATATCAGATAAGTTTTTGCTTTTTAAACTACAATAATAATATGTTTTTGCATTATACATTAAACGCATAATAACAGCTTATTTAGGAATTATAAAATGTATATATGTATAACATATCTGATAACTATTTATGAGCCATCTGTAATTTAGTTCTACCTAAAAATGTTGATTTAGAGACATAAACAATCAAACAAGCGATCCGCTAGAAGGCGCTGCTGTTCATTGATGAGCAGAGCCTCACTGGTATTTACAAGAGAAATAATGTCAGAGCAGAGACATGCTGAACTCTGGTCTGGATTATTTACAGTATTTAATGGAGACGAGGAAACAAAGAAACTTTTTGTGGTTCTGTTTGTATTAAACGCAGCATTTAAAGGGCGCTGCTAGCAGCTCAAAATCTCTCGTCGCACTGAATAGAAGATCCTTCCTGCTGACAGCTATCAAAGCCTATAACAACTGGTTAGAGAAAACAAAACTATAGTATGTACTACAACATTTAATATCCATTTGGGATAAAGAAAGTATTTTTGAACTTGAATTATGCTGGATTATGCTAAAAACACAAAGCTATCTTACAATTAGCGTCAACTTCATTGAAACTAAGTCATAAATAGTATCTCAGAGAGACATACCCTGACTTTTATAAATAGTTTTCTATACAATGAAAATCATTACTGTTTCACATATTTTATTAGTGAGCTGGAACAATAAATTTATAAAAATTAATGATTACATTTCAGCATATTGTAAAAAGAAAATGAATGTCTAGGATTATAGAAAAATCCTCTGGATACAAGTTAAACCTATGTTGTTTTTTTTTTGTTGTTTTTTTTTTAAATGGCCACTTATTTCAATAATTTATAACTTGAATGCCTAATTTGAATCCATATTAATAAATTTGGCTTGCATGTAGCTGCTCTTTGTCGGAGGTTATATTCCACTTCACCAACTAGCCAAACAAACTTTATTTGCAAAACCGTTTTTGTACAATTAGGTTTAACTCAAAACTCTTTAAAGATCAAAGAACTGCATGAAAACACACTAGAAATAATGAAATTAGCTATACCTGACTTTTTAAACCAATAACAACATTAATAAGATAAAACATCTTCATTCAGGGGGGAATTTGTTAACGGTTTTAAAAATGAGTGTAAGACGGTAAGAAATTTCAAAGCCAATATTAAACAACATGATCTGAAGGGTTTGTTGTCATTTTTGAAACTTTGATGTAGGTTTCTATATGTTGGAGTCATTATCTCGATTTAATGGAAGAAAATGTGAGCTAAACGCATCGCTTCATGCTTCTGCCCGCTTGACACTTGTTCTGGCCAGTAAATTAGTCCCAGGCCTCCTTTCTGAGCCCTGTCACCTTTTAAAAGCTTTCCCTTCTGTCTGGAGCGGTTCTTCCTCTACATGTGGGAGGTCAGCGTAGTGCACGGGTCACAGGAGGTTGTGCTGAGGAGGAGGAGGGTGCAGTGGAGGTTGCCTAGCTAAGAAGAACACCCACTGCTCTAACCAAAGAAGATACAAAGAAACCTATAGAGCACCAGCTTCCGGAAAGACTCCAGCAGCTCCAGTTATCTGTCTTATATGACCTTTGATTTCTGTTTTCTAAATGCACCATTCAGCCATCAGTCAAAGAGGAGATTGATGAAATGAAATATTACAAGTTTAGTCTTTTTCTGCCTACTCAAGTTTAGAGTCGTTTGCCCTTCAGCAGTACGAACATGCACACGCTCTGCACCACCTGCAAGAAAAAAAATCCATAATTTTTGTTTAATGACTTTCACATGATTCCATCTTTTGCACACTTCCCATTCACTGATGTTTTTTTTTTTCTTTTTTCACACACTAAGGCCAAATTCTGTGATTCTGCAATACTGCATTGATGAGAACCCGTAAAACATTTTTACAGCTTTTTTTTTTCCACCGGCCCCATTGAATGAGAGTTAAAGAGCAGATAGCCTATCAATCTGGGTCCTTTTCATGTAGTTGGCTTTTGTGTGTCTTTTCTCTATAACCTTCATGTGCTGTATTTGCAACAAAAAAAAAGAAGAGAAAAGGCAAGCTGTAGTTTTACAGAAATTTGGAAATCAAGCTGATTTTTAGTATTTTTATATTTGCTTGAGTAAAACCTCTAGAAATTGCTCCATAATTAGGTTTATTGGTTTTAAAAGTGATTTTGGAGGAAAGATTAGTGTCGAGCTATGAGCCTGGAGATGGAAGAAATGGTCCAGTGGATCAGATCATCCAGCATGGACTCAGTCATGGTCCAGGAGTCTCCTGCTAGTTTGAGTCCACCTGTGTGTGTTTGTCCTGTTTCTGCTGTGGAGACTGGATTAAATACACACACCTTGGCACCTGAAGTGTTATTTGGTTTGGTTCGGTTACCATGGGAATGTTTGGAAGTGGTTTCATTGGTGGATCTGGTTGGGATGTCAGATGAATACCAAACACACACAGTTGCTTGTTCTCTATTCAGAGTTAAAACAACTTAAAGGAAGAGAATGTGATTTGTAAAATACATTTTGAAAATAATAATTTTGATCTGAAAATCAGAAATTTGAAAAAGAAAAAAATTTAAAAATAAAGTTTTTTTTTTAAACTTGAAAAAGATAAATTAGAGAAAAGTTGAAAAAAATATTGAAAGAACAAAGGTACTCTACAAATATTCATTTTCTTTAAAAAGTTAAAAAGTTTCATTTTTGGATTGCATTTTTCCACATTTTAACTTACAACAATAATCACGTAATGGAAAAAATAATCACACCATACAACAAAAGTTTTTTTTTAGGTCCTTTTAGTTTTTCCACATCACTTGAGACACAATAATTCTAATTTTGGCAAATTTGCTTTTCTCCATCAGATGCTGTGATCCATAGATGGAAGCTGTTTTAACTAAATTTAAAAGCATGTCTTGCAACATAATGCTGAGAGAGTTTGTCAGGCCTCATTTATTAAAAACAAGGTAGGTATTATTGCCATAACAAAAGAAATTGATAATTTTCTATCCAAGAATTTTACCAAATAAAACCTACGTAAAAAGATCAGGGCCGAGCTGTGGAGCCTGTGGTACTCCATAGTTAAGCTAGCAAGACCTCGCATTGATAAATTTACTGGTATCTGTCAGACAGATGGAAATGCATGTTCCTTTAATCCTTACAGCACATTCAAGTCTCTGTAGAGGAATATTGCTACCAATTGTGTCATAAAAAATCAATGAGATATTGCAGGATTATTCTGTTATCTGAGACGATGACTATGAGCCTTAAGTGAGTTTCACTAATACTGTTTAGATACAACGATGATCTCTGAAAACTTGACTAAAATTCTTCAGCAAGGGCGTCATTTGTCTTTGCCAAAAGCCCAAATCCTTTGTTTCTCCAAGTCCAGATTCATAAAAAAACGATGGACACAGATAGAAGGGGGAAGGAGAAATCCTAAAAAGACAAAATGTGCAACGCCTCTGAGGCCCACGAAGCAAACAGTTACCCTGGAAACAGTTGAGGGCCCAGGATGCACACAATGAACATGCACATATACACACTAAACATACAAAAGCTGCAGAGGCCTAAAGTGTTGCTAATTAGCTAGTCTTCGCTGGTCCTTTGTGCGAGCCATTTTAAAGGAGAGATTAGAGTCAACAGGGAGGAGGAGAGGAATGTAGCTCTTCTCTTTCTGTTGTTTGCCTTCTTCTTGAGCTCAGGACCTGAGCATGGCCGCCTCTTTCTTCGCCTGGTTGGAAGAAATGTAATTTGCTTTTAACTGTTAGTTTAGAATTGAAAAAAAAAAAACAAAATAGGCAAAATATAAAGTTGCTGTTATGAATGATAACAAAAACATACTCAGAAAATGTAATTAATGCTTTTAATGAAAGGTATCGAAAACGTTATTAAACTAATGAGAGATTCGGTACTTCAAATGTGTTTAATGATGTTTTATTTCTTATGAAATCATAATTCAGACAGACAGAACTGCTGAGCTCTTCTACTCTTCAGCCGATAACTACAAATGAAACAAAGTCCAGTTCAGCTTTACTAATTTGGGAAAAAAGAGGAGAGAAATCCACCCCAGGTTTGAATTATTTTTAAACATAACCTCTTAACATCTGAATGAGCAGAGCCTCTTACAAAATCTCATAGACCAGCGCACACTTCCTGTTTTCCTCCTTTTTTCTCTTTACTTAATGCTCCACCCCTGTTTCTCTTTTTGTGGAAGTTGAAAATCACTTTTTGAGATCTTTCTTGTATTGTTGTGCCTGCCCATTTCCGGTGTTTGTGTATGCCTGTTGGGGTGTGCGGTGAGTTCTGGGTGTGAGGGTGTGTCTATCCCCCATTCCCCCCACAACCAGGTGTAGAAACTCTCTGAACCAAGAAACATGAAAGAATTTTATTTGCATTGAAGCGGTCTGCCAGACCAATGCATTTAAAAGCCAATCGCTTAGCTTTGTTTTTCCCTCTTCCCATTCAGCCAGTAGGTGTCTGGGTGTCCAGATTTGTCTTCCTATACATGTGCACATTGCAGACAGTCTCTGTTTGTCTATATATGTGTTTTCCTTCTGTCCCTAAGCCAATTCTTGGCAGTGTCTTGCATGTGTTATTAGTTGGCTTTTTACCCCGTATTTTTTTTCTTCTTTTTTTTGGTGGGTTATTAATAATAAGAGTTAAACAGTTTCCATATGTGAGGCCTGGTTGCCAGGCTAGTGCCGTCCTCATCACAGACTGGCCCTAAAAAGACTCCCTCAGCCCATTTAGTTCGAGCAGAAGCGGCAGCTTAAATCCTGGAGGTCTCCCAAACCGAGGCCTAACACCTAAAAGGGGCATCCAAACTAGTTAGCTGTCCTACGTTATGTGAAATTAGGCTAAATATTGCAAGACGCTCTGTCTGCCTGTCTGTAAAAGTGTGTGTGTGTTTTCCTCTTTGGGCTTGGTCTGTCTGGAGTAGGACCTTACTCTCCTGCCAAACGAGCTGTGTTGAAAACCGCAGGGAAACGACATGTGTGTGTGTAATGTATGACGTGTGTGTGTGTGTGGGGAAACTGCTGTAGAGCTATTTGCCGTCAATTAGCTGCCTGGACTGAGATGAGGCCTACAGTAAAGAGGGAATAAGGGATTTCCTCTCTCCTTCTAACCATACTCACCTCATCATTACCTTTAATTGTCTATTTCTTGATGTTCTCTCTGCCTTTACTTGTCAGAGAAAAGAAAACAAGCTGCAAGAATCTCTTTAGGAGGCTGTGGATTTTATTTTTTTCCATCTGTGCTGTTGCTGCTGCTGCTGATGATGATGATGAATTGTGTCATGACATAAAGCAGCCCAGAGCATTCAGTCAGCTCCTTTTTACGACCACGAGTAAACCCCTGTGAATCAATAGAAATGTTAGATCAGCGTCAGGAGGTAGAAGGAGGGTTTTTTTTTTTTTATTTCACCAAACAGTTTTAAACTGAGAACCATCTGGAAAATGGCACCTTCCCAGGAGCTTAGAGCAGGTCCCCTTTAGTGAAAAAAAGCATATGAATTAAAAAAAAAAGAAATCCCCAAACCAGCCAGGGTTTTCAAACATTACAGCATATTTTGAAGTTCTTTTGGAGTTTTGAGAGTTTTTATTGGATTGGCTCTTGAAGGCGCTCTTTCCTTTCTTTAATGGTCAGTCTGGGCCCAAAGCAGTTTGCTGCAGCCGTTTTAAAACCTCAGCGTCTCAAACGATGCTTTTATATTGCGGAAACATTACATTAAATAGCTGAAAGGGATGGCTGCCGGCAGAGGGTTTCCAAGGTATACGCGATGGTTCCTGCCTTGTGGCGTCCTAAGCAGATTGAGACATTTAGTGCGTTCTAAGGTCAGTTATTCTGGTGGACAACTGGTTCCGGCGAAAACAAATGTCAGGAGGGCTGGTTTAAGGAAAGCCGAAAATACCTGATTGACATAAGAGAAAGAGAAGGACTACATGAGGAAGAGTTCAAACTAAAGTGGATAAGGTTATGGCAGAGAATAGTTTATTTGTAGCCCACCATGAAATTGTCAGGCTTTAGAAAGGATGTGGTTCAAGTTGCCCCATTCCCTCTGACTCTAGGAAAGTCTTGAACTCCTGTAAGCGTACATACTGTTTCCTTTTTTGTTTTGTTTTGTTTTTTTTGCCGCTGTTGAATCAACTTTCAACAAATAATTTTATGGCTGAATGAAAAAAACTCTGCAACTTCATTGGCTGTTCTTCTAGTGAAAGGTATAAACAAAGATTTAATTAGCCGTGGCGATGTTTCTGAAAGAAAATCTTGTTTTACATCAATAAACCCAACAGCATTCTAAGAAATAAGATACAACCTTTCTAACTGCTTATTGTGTCTGTTCAAAGTATGCTTTGCATGCTTATCCAATGTCTATCTCTTCATAATTAGCTTGTTGTTAAGTTAGCGATAGGTACAGGTTTGCCACAGGAATCTTTTATGGACCATTAAAGAAAAAAAAAGGCTTTCCTCATAAGGCCAACAGCTGCATTCGCTAGACTTGGCTTCCATCTGTAAGCCCGGACAATCTATTTTGGGCGTCTGTCGAAGCCATATCTGTTTCATGAATTTACTGTGACGAATGAGGGTATGGGCAACAGATCTTAAGAGATGAGAGGGGAGTGGTTGGGGGCATGAGAAAGACAGGGCATTCTGTGAGAAATAAAATGCCTGAGAAATGTATTGTGAGCTATTATATAAAGAGGAGCAGAGACCAACAGGTGATGTAGATGAGGTCAACAAAGGAGAATAGATCATCTGTATGTGACTGACAATAATGATATAGAAAGCCTACCTGGCATCCCGTTGTGGCAGCTACTCTATATCTCAGTTCCCCTTTGTTAATGTTTTTGAAATTTCATACAAATTGTAAAAGTGTTTTAATTCTCTTGGTAAGAGGCAACACAAAGTAGATGGTTCATCTGACCTTTTTCACACAATTCTCGCACGATATGCTGCCAGTAGTTGACCTTAAATGAAAGTATTTTCCAGGGTGAAAACATTGTATGGCTGATTATGGTTAAATTAAATAGTATTTAATGTACACAATCTTCTTAATAACCATAACAATAGAGCTGGTTCTTTTTTTCAGCGGCTTTTCCAAAGGTCTATTATCTGTTTTCACATTAAAGAAAGGTTTGACCACTTATGGCATCAAGGCTTCTTTGATAACTTTAATTTTGTGGCGGACACTTAATAACGCCCAGATTCAACATCCTCTGGTCCTGTACGTTTTAGACTCAGACTGCCTCCATGAGTCCATGAAAAGTAAAGTCTACTACATCTATAGTACACAATAAAGATCTGCTTATTGTTCTTTGATGCCCAGGGCTGCTGTCCTGCAGGTTTTACACGTTTCCCCTGCTGCAGCACAGCTGAATCTGGTCATTGCAGTTTGGCAAAAGCCTGTTAATCAGCTATCAGTTCAAATCAGCTGTGCTGAAGCAGGAAAACCTCTAAACCCTGCAGGACAGTGACCTACGAGGACCAACTTTGAGCATGCCTGATTTAGACTCATCTTTCTCTTCAGTTTTGCAGTATTGTTGAAGCTGGGTGAAATGCAGTCTAATTTGCCCATTGTTGGCTCACAGGAATAACAACCATGATTGTCTTCTATCTTTTCAAAGATATTAAAATGCTGTAATAATTAGTTATGCTTGCTACTTTTGCCTTGCTAGCATCCCAAACTGGTATTCCCATTCACCTCTGACATTAAAAATACATTTTTTTTTGGAAACCCTGAAAGGCTACTTGTTCTACAGACTAGCCGGTCTGTCCCAGATGATAGCGCCATTTCAAAGGCCCTTAGATTTCCTTTCTTCCCCGTCATTAGTCTCAATTTGGACTTCAACAAAGTTCCTAGATGCCGTATTATTGATTTGTTTGCTATGTGTGTTAAAGGAGATTTGAGCAGGTGTACTGAACATTGTATGAGTTACAAGTGGGGTCAAGGGGACTCCTGACCTCTGGGGTTTAAGGTAAACCTGAGTAGTACAGCTCCCCCTTACTGTAAGTGTGTGTGGGCATGAATAGCTGTCTCTACAGGTGGGTTATCACTTCAGTTTTCTTTCCATCACTTTCTTTATTTAACACAAGATTACATTGTGTCTCAGTTTCTTTTCATCTTCTCTGATCAAGAGTACCCAAATAAGAATAAGGAGCAATCAAAGATAAGGAAAACCTAGAGTTAAGAAAACCTGTTGATCCTTGAAGAAGGAAGCTGCAAAGGGAAATACATTAAAGTAGTTAAAGGGATCTGTGGAGCTGGAAGGTGCTTTTAGGTAGACAGGAGCAGTACAAATGGATACAAGAGATCACTGGGATCACCCATGGGGACAGCAACAATGCCAGAGCTTTATCCCTGGCTTTCAGCTTTAATGACAACACTTCAGGACTGAGATATAGAGACGGAAAAAGGAAGAAAAAGAAGAAGATCCAGCACTCCTTTCTGAACCCGGTCTCTCTCGCTGATCCAAAATCAAAAAACTTGCAGACCTGTAGAGAAGCAGCTGGGTGTGACGAGCTCTTTGCTGCATCTTTCCCCTGAGTCTGTTTAGAGCTCTCTGACTTTCTTTCTTTCTTTCTTTCTTTCTTTCTTTCTTTCTTTCTTTCTTTCTTTCTTTCTTTCTTTCTTTCTTTC
>JAUZNJ010032575.1:0-13611 GCA_034780135.1 Jordanella pulchra | reverse complement strand
TAGCCATTTTCTTCCACAATTTTCACACAAACAAGCTCCTATGCTCAGATGCCTCCTATGACATCACAAGAGGCAATAACAACTGATCAGAGGTCTTTTCAATACATTTGTTCATGTGTTCTAGTTCTTAGTGATCTCTGCTGCAAATGTACTGAATCTTCCAGGGTTCCCATTAAAATAATCACCAGGTACAGGGCATCTTAGAATGAGTGCAGTCAAACCCACCACGTTTGCTACTGTACAGCCTTTAAAAGGGTTTTTTAACTCCTGTCCTGCTGCCCTGAATATTGTAGATGTGTCTCTGCTTTAACACACCTGAGTCAAGTAATTAGACAATTAGCAGGACTGAAGAACTTGGCCCTTTCTCAATATACATACTTCTGCCTTCTTGTGTACTCATGTACTCGTGTTCTTGTGAAAGGTCATCAGCCTCGGCCCAAGTACTATTCCAATTCACAAGAACACAAGAACGAGAATATGGAAAATCGTCAGATGCCGTTCTCGCTCCTCCCTCTTTACCGAGCATGCGTGAGAGCAGACTTGCTGGCGGTTTTCCCGGCAGCAACAGCAGCTTCCTGAGCAGTGCTAACAGAGCTGATAGTATAAAATTAAAAGTTCATTTTTCCGTTGCTCCACAACATAATTCGAGGTGGGAATATTATACATCTAAGCTTTACTATGTGACCCATTTACTGATTTAGTTCATAGGTTTTAAAAAAGTTCCGATGTTGAGAAAACCGTAGCGACCAGTGGAGCTCCGAGGCTACCCGCAGCCATAGCTAACGTTAGCCCATCTGCAGCAGCCCTTTCTTGGCATAGCTGTGTGTGAAGTACCGGTGGCTCTGATGGCTGTTTTTTTGTTTGTTTGATTGTTTTATTTGGCAAAAGGTTCATTTTATTTGTGTTTATCTGACTGTGTTGATCATCATTCCCCAAATAACTGAAAATAATTTATAATTATCTAGAGACTATTAACAATAAGAGTTTAAATGCAGCTCCAGACGAGCTTTTAATGCGGTGACATCACAAGTACGCTTCGGCTCAAATTGAAGATCTGTCCTGCCTGCTCCCGTTCTCCCTGTGTCCATACTTTTGGCAAGAACACGAGTCCATACTTGCGTTCTTGAGAATTGAGAAACAGCCATTGACTTCATTCTTAGAAGGTATTTCAGCCATTTAATTCAGGTGTGTCTGAAATGGGCACATTTAAAGGTTCCAGGACACTGGACCTCAAAGTTTGAGTTTGAAGACCATTGTCAGGGAGAAAGGGAGAGGAAGAAAGATGCTTGAGTCATCTAAAGTTAAATGAGCTCAATTTCCCAAAAGTTCCTACATATGGCTTTGAAGAAACCAACAAATAAGAAATCTTAAGGAAAATAAACCGATTTATGCAAAAAAAAAAAAAAAAAAATACTGTACATCATCTGCTTTAGTTCTGTCATCCTGGACAGTATCTATCTTGGTATCCAGTTCATTCAGTTGTGTATTCATCTCTATTGCTACCGTCCATTTGTTATTCAAAATTGAAAATATAAAAAGTATATATTATTTTACAGCCCTGTTCTAAGTCATATTAAATCATTCTTTGGTGTGAAATTTTAAAAGACAGTACCTTCTTATGATCTTTTTTGAGATTTTGCACATTTATTGTTAACATAAAACTACAAAATAACAAACTACGAAACAGCATTTCATAGAGTATTCTATTGTATGCTGTTTCCATTGATCATCCTTGAGACATTTCTACAGCACAAATTGAGTGCTGTAAATGTAGTTTTTCGGACATGATTACAAAAAGTCCCACAGTTGACACTGCATGTTACAGGCATTAGTTCAAACTGTGTAAATCTTCAAGCCAGGATTGTTTTGAGGCATAAATATAGGGAAGGATCCAGAAAAAAATAGCTTTAAAGGTTTTAAAGAGCACTGTGTCCTCCAGCATTAATAAATGAAAGAAGTTTAGAATCACCAGGACTCCTTCTAGAGGTGGCTGGCTAAACTGAGTGCCCCGTCAGAGCTCTAGTGGTCCTCTGTGGAGAGAGAACCTTCCAGAAGGTTGGACATGATGGTCTATGATTTGTCTGCTGGTATTGATTAAGTGGCCTCACAAGGGGGCACTTGGAGGTACAGTCCATCACTGGTGATGGTTCAGCTTTTCTCTACACTGTGCTCTTTGCACCTAAAGTGTTTTATAAAGCTGATTGACGGGTCCTAAATTTAACAGTGATCCCTCAGCCATTCAATGACAGACATTAGGAACAGCGTTATCCATAGGCTAGTCATATATAACATAGATTTTGATAGAAAAATATAACTGCAAACTGAAGTAAAGAGCCAGCAACCAAATTCGACCCTCAAAACTATACTAACTACAGCAACTGATAGTGCTGTAAAGAGAAACATCTGAATTTGTCATAAAAATAAAATAAGAAATAAAAATAAAATTTTTGTGACATCCTGAATCATTTTAAACATTAATTTAACTCACATAATGTATGTGGTGGCATGTTCATAACAGAAATATGGGGGCATGTTTACGTGACTCCTAATGATTTGCATTGCAATAATTAAGCTCAATTCTACAACTCTGATACAAAGATGTAAAATCAAAGACTTGTTTTTAGTCACTTGATCTAGTGAGTCACTAAAGGCAATGAGTAAAGAGTAAGTTCATGGTTTACTGTAAGAAATATTCTTGAGGTGTCTGTGACTGCCTGACTGCCGTATTGCCACGGCTATTTGGACACAGGGTCCAAAAGGAACTTTCTGACTCACCGGACAAGTGGACTGGTAGATAAAATTATTTACCAACCAGCATATTTTTACCAGCCTTAAAAAGAGAATAATTTCCTCTCATATTTTTTAAGGAACAGGTTATTTCACTAATGCATTCATGGTTTACTGTATATATTAATGCAAACAAAGTTAAAGTAAAGGTTCATGTAATTTTAATAATTAAAGTTTTAATTTAGAAATTCATTAAATTTCCTTCAGAAAATTTCAGTTGCAAAATACTTTTATTTGATAGAGTGGCCATAAATAACAGCAAACAATTTTTATTTGTTACACTGCCCATAAATAGCCTTTCTTCCAGTGGCATGGGCAGTGAAATTTTCATTTTTGTATGTTTGTGGTGATATAGCCATCAGCACATTCACAGTGGCTGTGGGTTGTTTCAATTGAGCCTGAGACATGGACATCTAGTGAATTTGGCGTTTACTGCGTTTTTGTTCATACATGCTCTCTAGTTTTATGGATTGACAGGCAATGACAAATAATTCATGTCTGTTTTCTTTTGTTTATTTACTGCACACTGAGTAGCTCAGTGGCTTAGCATCATCATCATGAATTAGCCAGTCTATAGCAAAACAGTCTTCTCGAAAGTGCAATTTTTCAATAAACTTTCTCTTCTCCCAGGGGGCTGTAGATCCTTACTCCCTTTCCTTCTCATCGGCATGTTGTCTTTTGGAAGGCTTGCTTGGTCCAACCATACACATCATTTTTCCTAGCGGCAGAGTTGTTGGTAAATGGTGGGGTGTTGGGGGTGTGCTCTCGACAAAATAAAAGATGAAAGGACACGATTTAAGCCCACCTGTGGTCCAAACACTTACTCAGAGTTGTTGCGATTGGTGCTCTGACATTTACTTGCCAAATGAAAAGTTTAATCCCATTGGAGAGTGGCGAGTGTTAATTTCGGACCTTGTTTGGACACATGGTAGATGCCTTCTGGGTGCAAGGCCATGGAGAAAGACTATTGGCCTCAAATTGATTTTGAAAAACTGTCCAGCACCTCTGGAGTGCAAAACGGTGCTTTGCTAACCTAGTTTTGAATGGGAGTAGGAAGCTGGTGACCATGAATGAGGACATCATCGGAAATTAAAAGGAATACTTTAGTGATCTCCTTTATCCGACTGACACACCTTTCATGGCAGAAGAGATGGGGTGCTTGGGGCCATATTTGTCATTAGCCTGGCTGAAGTCACCGGGGTGGTCCAAAAACTCCACTGAGTACCTTAGATCTCTGAATATTGTTGGTCTGTCGTGGCTGATACGTCTCTTCAACATCGTGTGGAGGTCTCGGACAGCGCCCTGGCCTACCAGGCTGGGGTGGTGGTTCCTCCTGCAAAAGGAGGGGGGTTGGAGGGTGTGTTCCAACTATAGGGATCACACTTCTCAGCCTCCTTGGGAAGGCCTGTGCCAGACTGCTGGAGAGGAGAGTCTGGCTGATTGCTGAACCTTGGCTTCATCTGGAGCAGTGTGGTTTGCCTCCTCCGCAGAGTGTTCAAGGGTCTTGGGAGTTTGCTCAAGTGATCCAAATGTGTTTTATGGACCTGGAGAAGGCATTTAATTGTGTCCCTCATGGAGCCCTATGGGGGGCGCTCCAGAATGTAACTGTATGTATGTAACTAATTGTAACTAAGATGTAACTTAGGTCTCTGACTAAAAGAGAAGAAACTGAATTGTTTTGCTTCATCAAAGACAAATTCCAAATCATAAAAAAAGATGGTAAGTCATGAGAAGGAAACAAATCATGGGTTTGGGGGCATAACTAGGCACCATTCAGTCTCTGAACAAGCATAGAAGGCGTTTGGTGTGCATTGCCAGCATTAAGTTATATTATGTTATAAACAGGACCTATGTCACTGGTCCTGTTCATAACTTATATGGGCAGATAGCATGGTTCTGTCTGCTCCCTCCTGTCAAGACCTACAGAATGCACTTGGGTGGTTCGCAGCCAAGCATCAAGCAGCCAGGCTGAGATTTACCTCCTCCAAGTCCAAGGCCACAGTTCCCAACCGGAAAAATTTGGCTTGTATCTTTAAGGTTGGAGGAGAGTTCCTGCCTCAGGTGGAGGAGTTCAAGTATATTAGTGTCTTGTTAATGAGTGAGGGTAAAATGGAGCAGAATATCGACAGAAAATTGGTGCTGTAATGCAAGCATTGCAACGGTCTATTGTGGTGAAGAGAGAGCTGGGTGAAAAGGCAAAACTCTTGATTTACCTAACTGTCTACATTTCTACCCCAACCTACGTTCATGAAATCTGGATCATGTTCAAAAGAACAAGATCCTGGATAAAAGAGGCTGAAATTAGATTTCGTCACTGGTTGGCTGGGCACTTCCTTAGCAGAGGTGTCAGGACAGAGGGAAGTCTTGGAGTATCTGCTAACATTACTGCCTCACGACTTGGTCCTGGGTTGAGGGGAAGATAACGAGTACAACATTTCAAGTATGGACTTTCTTTAGTATATGAAGCCAAGACAGAGGCTAGTCCTAAATTCAAATAAACATCTCTGGACTGAAAATGGCTGTGTCCAGATGTCTCCTAACCAACCTGATGGGACTTGAGATGTACTACAAAGAACAGTTGACAATGGGTGCTTAGAAAGTAGGCACCCATTTTGTGATTGTGGTAAACTGCTGGTATCATCTAAAAAAAGTCTGTGGTTGTAATTGCTGAAAAAGGTGGAACATAAAGTACAAAGCAAAGGCTGGTGATAGTTATATAAACTGTGTTTTCTGTTTTCTATTATTAATACCATTGCAAGAACACATAAAAAAAATCCACATTGTCATCATGAGGTATTGTGTGTTGGACTTTGGGGGAAGAGATTCATTTGACATTATTTGGAATAGGGTTGTAATATTACTAAATTAGTAAATAAAAAAAGTCCAAATGTACTGTATTTTTTAATAAGAAAATTCTTTTTACCGTAGTCTTTTCCAAGCAGTGCAGCAAATGATGATGTTGGCTCTCGAAAGGAGGGCTGGCAGCCTTTTCAGCCAAGGCTTTTCCTGCTACCTTAGAGGCCTTGGGAAACACAAAGTTAAAACAGACAAAGAGAAGAAAAAGAAAAAGTAGCTGCAATGTAGATGAGCAGGCTTAGACTCGAAAACAAATAATCAGTTGCAGTGATGCGGGTGTAAAAAGGCAAAGCACTGAAATTAAAATGCTGATCTGTAGCTTGGCAGCCAATGTACTGCATTAGATGCATTAAAAAACTTGGACTAACTGAAGAGATGCACAGAGAGATCAACTGGTAGATGAAACCAGATGATTTCCATGTTATTTAGCATTGGACACTAACCTGGCAGTCAGAAATCAGAAAAACACAAAGGAAGTTATTTCAGTTATCATCAAGGTATTTTGAACTAGATCAGAGGTAGTATGAAGATGTAACTTAGGTCTTTTGTGTTTTCTCTGACTAAAAGAGAAGAAACTGAATTGTTTTGCTTCATCAAAGACAAATTCCAAATCATAGAAAAGGTGGAAAGTCATGAGAAGAAAACAAAATTAACAGCACTTATGATTCTTATAGGGGAAACCCAGCTAATGTAGAAGCAACTACTGTAATATTTTAAAATAAGTCATAATTTCACTGTGATAGCAATAAGGTTATGTTGTTGATTTTCTGTTTGTGTGATAAAAGAACCATGTTATTTTTCCCTCAAGGTTTTTATATTATGATAATCTCTCACCGGATAACACCCACGATTAGCCATTGCTAATCAGGTTTATTGCTATAATAAGATGCTAAAGACATTTAAAATGTTGAGCTGTTATCATGTTGTCTTTGTTTTGGAATAATAAAATTCTATGTTATATTGTAACTTCTCTAACACACAAAGTGTATTGTTGCCTTTGCTCATAATATGACTAATCAATATTTGCTAATTACAGTAAGGTTAGGTTCAAGAAATAATTTAACTCTGTTGTTCATTCAGTTAAAGCCCAAATTATTCACACCTGGAAATAATGTCAAATGTTTTGACATTACTAGAGAGAATCATTGGAGAGGTCTACAGAAAAGAAAAATTTTGTTTTTTTGACTCTTTTCTAAAAAATTCAAACAGAGATTTACAATTCAACCTGTCATGGGTATTAAAAATATTTAGCTGAACTGCACTCTTATCACAAGCCATAACTGGTTAAAGTTGTTATTAAAAGCTTACAGCTCTATAAATAAAACACCAAACAGCTGGTTTATTTGGTGCATCTCAAGCCAACATGTATATATTTTTTTCTTTTTGGAACAAAAGACAATAATAGGCAAATTTAAAGATAAACCTTTTTTTTTAGCACAATAGCAGTGGCACACCTTGACACAGATCAAACATATTGCACCAAACGAAGCAAAAATTCTTACACTATAACAACACAACACACATATAAAACAAACAAACAAACAAAGCTGATGGAGCTCTGCGCGGCTCTGGAATGGAAGGCATGTTGTATTAGTCTGCACTATAACCTGGATGCTCAAGAAGTCACACATACAGATCAAACACAGAGTTTAGAGGAGATGCAGGCTGAGCACACAGGTTCCGTGGCCTGACACACTCTCCGATATGCCCTTTTTGGTCTCCCTCCTTCCCCTCCAAACCCTGTTGGACAAACATGCAGAGCTTGTTTATGAGTCAGTGCGACTGTAATGGCTGTGTTCCACCAGAAGGAAAGAGCCCCCCCTCCCAAAAAAAAAAAAAAATACCCACCCCCTCCCCATCCCTCCTTGCTGTATGGGACAGAGAGAGTTTTCACAAAGCATGTCAATGCTGTAGCTGAAAGGTGTGATGCAAGAGAGAGGACGACCACACTAAAGCACTGGAATGACATCGGGCCCTAAATTACTGCATGAGAAGCCCCCCCAACGGCCCCCAACCTCCAGATTGCAAC
This sequence comes from Jordanella pulchra, assembly GCA_034780135.1. NCBI lineage: Eukaryota > Metazoa > Chordata > Actinopteri > Cyprinodontiformes > Cyprinodontidae > Jordanella > Jordanella pulchra. The sequence continues at coordinate 5,939 of JAUZNJ010032575.1, read as the reverse complement.
TGTTTTTAGTGGCATGCCCCACCCACCCCAACCCAAGTCCATCCTCGAGCACAAGCGGCATGCAAGCGTCAGCGAGGACCCAGGGCGGTCGGTCATGCTGCTGCTTGGCGCCGTTACCTCCTCCAGTGCGTCGATCAGGAGCCCATTTTGTTTGTAGCGCATATAGGCGTTAGTGCCCCGAAGCTTGGCAGCACGGATTCTAGCAAGGCGAGTTTTCTGTTTGAACAAACAGACCTCTGTTTTAGCCCCTGACGGTTTGTCTGTCCGTCACACTAATTGGCCGTCTCTGCCTGACAGCAACAGCATCAGGCAGGAAGAACTTCTGCCCAAATCTACTGTTAGCAAAACTCTGCCACTTTTGGTGGGAAAAAAACAAAACAAACAAAAAATGTATATGAAGACTGTTTTTCTTTTAAAAAGCTGCTGACACGATAATCTGTAGCTAGATGATTTGTTCAGTCTTTGTCATTCCCCCTCTGTTATTTCTGACTCCCACTGAAATTCACTTAAGCAAGTTCAGTCCATCCTGATCCGCACATCCACACAAGCACAATAAAAGATTAATATTCTGGAAGATAGTGTTTGCCCTGTCATTCTGTTACAGACGGATAAGACAGGGACAGTGGAAAAAGGGCAGAGAAAAGCAAAAACAAATACTATAAAAAGAAGGAAGAGGAAGGAGAAGGGGTGGGGGGTTGGGGCGGGTCAGTACCCTCTGGGCTCGTCGTTTCTCTGCCCGCTGGCTTTGGTGGTAAATACGGCTGAAGTTTGACACTATGACAGGGACAGGCAAGGCGATGACCAGCACCCCACTTAGAGAGCATATGGACCCAAACACCTTCCCCACAATCGTCTTTGGCACCATGTCACCGTACCTGCAAGACAGAACAAGCACAAATCTCTGAAAACAGACTCAACAGAAAACAAAATGGAGATAATATTATTATATTATTGTAAGACCAAATTATGTGTTAACATTTAAATAATTTTTTAAAAGATGTTGTTACTTTACAAATGCAAACTTTGATGCATTTTATTGGGGTTTTATAGGATAGACGGGAGCAATAATAAATAACTGCAAAAAAGGAAAGAAAAGGATAATTTTGACAATAAATGTTGACAATGCATTATAGAACCACCTTTAACTGTAAATTAACTACTGGAAATGTTTTAGTTTATGTCTATTTGTAAATTTGTCCTAAAATTTGACCGATTCTAGCAAAAGCTATAATATTGGTTTAAAACCATAGATGAACATCAATTTTAAAGAATTGTCTTTAATTTTAGAATAAAATAAATAAATGGAAATATCCGCTATTGTCCCTTGGTGTGGTTATTTAAGCATACCAAAAGTAAAGTGACAAGAATGTGGAAGCATACTGATTCACACAAAGGTAAAGATACTTAAAACTATGAGTGAGAGAGTTGCACACAAGAAGCAGATTTACAGCTGAAAATGTTATTTTCAGAATCAAAATCAAGATGTTTTACTTTTAGCATGAGACCTGTGGTGTGAAAAATTGAATTTCCAGTCAATTTCTTCATTTTATTGACAATGAGTGTTTTAAGGGTAATTTGTCTTATACACAAAACTATTTGCTCAGACTGCCACACACTTGCAAGGTTTCACAGTGGAGTTGTTTTTCAGTGATGTTTGGGAAGTGAGCAGGGTTTGTATCTGTTTGCTCAAACTGTAACTTGTTTTGATTAAGCTGTGTGTGAGAAACTCTACAGCTTCTTTGATGAGTTTGAGATATGAATGAACGTAATCACCCCCCTGTAACTGCTTGCATATTTGGAATGGAGTCCTGCTGCAAAATGAAGTCCCGTTCTTGTTCCTTGCAGCCTCTGGCAGATTTTCGTACACAATGGCCGTTATTCAGCTTAGTCCACATTCCAATCAACTCTAACCAGTCTCCCTCACTGTGGTTAAGAAAAGCTCCCAATAGTGTGGTACTGTTCAACCACCACCGTGTTTACTCTGTGCAATACTTAGTGTCCGTTCTCTACCACAAATATAAGTTTAATTTGAGTCTAAAAAAAAATCAACAGTATTTGTGTTAAAGGGCATGAACACAAATTCAGCCCAAACTTTCAGACTTATAATTGCAAGTAATTAGAAAAAAAACAACAACAATCTTTTATACCTGATCAAAGCTTTGTGCAGGTCTGTTTTAAATCTCAATGAAATACATGAAAGCCTGTTTTGTTACTGTACCTGACAAAATGTTATAAAATCCAGATGGTGTGAATACTTTGCCAGGTCCTGGGGCTGACATGTGTCTCATGCTATTTTTAAGAGTCCTGAAATAGTCACAGTGAACTTGGATTATTTCACAACTTCAAATAGAAAGTCACACATATGAAGCAGTTGAGGAATAAATAGGACTTCTCTGAAGATGACTCGTGTTGGCCTACTTTCTTTCCATGCAACTCTTGTTTAAAAAACCCTATTTCATGTATAATTACACACCTGGTGGCGGCAGCTAATGCCTTCACATCGTGACCAAATGCGCTACACATCCTCTGTGACCTCTGTTAGCCTAACAGCTTGCAATAGATAAAGGGAGCAGTTTCACATCGAGTACAAGTAAAGAAGGGAGGAGTTGGGGGCAGTGGGGTCTGTTAAGATTGTTGTCCTCAGGAACAGCTTTTCTAGTGTCTTATGTGTTATTCCCATAGCAAAACAGACGGTGAATTATGAAGTGGAGATATGAAGTGAATATAAAAAATATTAGCTCCATGGAAATGTTCTAAAACCTTAATCTGATTATTTTTCTGAGCAAACAACCTTTGTGCAATAAGGACAGATTAATTCATGTCATTAAATTGATTTTATTGTTCTAATAGAAAGTCAGATATGTTATAATCTTTAGCAGGAAACCTCGGTTCAATCCAATGTCTTTGTTTAAAGTGCTGCACTCATGGTTTGCACACCATTGAGAGGTGGATCTGCCATTATTTTTCAGATTATTGTCCAGCTGCATAACCCATACTGCAATGTCCTTGAGCTTAAGGTCATCAACCAGTGGGCTTATTAATCAGGATTTTCTGGTAGAGAAAAAAACCACCTAAGACCATTGCACTAGATGTTGTACTCTCATCAAGAAGTTTTCTCTCTGAAAACAAATTGTTCTCAAAATGAGAAATGAGCTGCATGGTTTTAATTTAGGTAGCAGTTTTCAATCCAACAATAAATGAACGTGCCTAATCACCATTCTTTATTAATCAGTTTATATGTCTTAAACCTTTATTCTGTTTAGATTGATTCAAAAATACTTCATTGATCCTAAAGGGGAATTAAATGTCATAACTTTTAGGTTGATTCATATATTGACAGCTGTAGGCTGAAGGACCATCAGTCTTGCACAGGATCTGGAGGAGCCTTTAACTAACTTTCTGACTATCTAATTTCATTAGACTTGAAACCAAGAATATCAAAGGTTTAGTGTTTATGTATCAACTCACCAAAAAAATTGTCATTTTGAATTTGGGTGCTTTTGATCTTGATTACCAGTCACTGCTGTTCAAAGTAAATTTGTCTATTTTAATCCCTGTAATTGGTTCATCACTCAACATTAAGCAGTGGAATATTTAAAATAAGACATTAAATGGATTTCTGCAGCCAGAAAACACCAATATTTAACTTTCCAACAAAAAATCTGAAAGATAATGCAAACTTTTCAATCCTCCATCACAAAACAAATAACTGATACTTCTAACTCCAACATTCAGCTTAAATTGAGACAAAATGAAGGGATAAGGGAATAGTTGAAACCTGGGAATAGGTAGTGATATATAAAAGAAATAAGATTCAGCCTTTAAGTGACAAGTGCAGCCAGGAATATACGAATTTACCTAGAAAGTGAAGAACATCTTCTTACAACATTGGTTAACATTGTTATTTGTAGAAAATAAGCAAATCAGACACAAACCAAGAAACCTTGTGCAGAAAGCATTCAGACATGCATTGCTTTTTTTACCAACGGCCCTCTGCTGTCATGGTAGGCCACAGGCAATGCTGAGATTCACATCCAGTGCACATGAATGATTCAGAAAGTGTATGTTTTCCTTGTTTCCAAAGCCTTCCTGCAGACAACCAACAGTTTGCATGAATGCAGGTGGGTGAGATGAATGATCGAGACCCTAATGCGCAAATGACCTGAGAAGACCATTACCTCCCGAGAGGAAGATAAATGCAGGTAGGAGGGGACATCAGCACTGCTCAGTGTCTGTGACAGCAGCGCGTCTCTCAACTGAGGCGGCGTAATGTGAATGTATCGCTACACGGGAGGTTGACTATTTCATAAATGAAGTTGTCTAATGCCTACAGCCGTCTGCCTGAGTCATTAGGCTCCTGGGTTTCCATCATGTTGGACCCAGCAGCCTGGACTTCAACGAAAAAAAAAAAAAGATGTAATAGTGGACATTTTAATATCACGCTTGATGAGGCTTCATGTCTTACGGTTTGCTTTCAAGTCAACTAATTTTGCACAGAAGTCATTAGTTTTATAGATCATTACGAGTTGAATCATTTTCTTATGCAATCACACACGTTGCCTGCCAGCAGGTGTCAAATTACTGATTCTGAAAGTTGTGTTGAAGGTTAGTTTCCTGTTACACAGATTTAACTTCTTGCTGGTATATGCCAGTTAGTGGTATAAATATGCAGTTTTCAAACCTGTCTTAGAAATGTACTGCACCAAGAAATGTTTAAAATTCTCTATCCTGCACTTGTTTTATTCTATTTATTGATTACATTTGCAAAGTAATTTCCCTGCTGGGATGAATAAAGTACTTCTATTCTATTCTATTCTATTCTATTTCCCATGATACTGTTTGTAAAGTTTAAAGTCTTAAATTAAAGTCCTCATATCTGATTAAAGTTTCTCCTGCTGACTCAGGCAAAGTTCTGTTCCTGTTATGAAGTCACTCACTTTTAAAAATGTTTGCTCTTCTTGCCAAAAAGAAAGTCAGCTGTTATGAAAGTTTTGCATTTTGAAACTGTAGCTCTATGATGCTAAAAGGCTAAAGCTGCATGTGTGCTCAGCAGCTGACTGTTACCTCACTACATGAGCAGATAGTCTAGCTTATTGACTGAAGTTTTAACCTATAGGCAAACAAAGCAACATTATTCATATTCTGTGCAACGACGTTCCTTCCTGAAAAAACTCTATTAAATCCAGTGAGTCTTATTTATGCATATTTTTTAAAGACCCATTTGTTTAGAGCTACCTTCATTGTTGAATTTAAACTGTTAACTGAGGTATTACCTTTTTATCTTTTTTTACTCCTGTTTTTAAAGTTTATTTGCTTTTACTCTGCTGTTATTTTTCTTCAATTCTATTATCTATTTCATGTAAAGAACATCGAACTTTCCATGTACTGAATTGTGCTACACAAATAAACTTGCCTTGCCTTACATTACGAAAAAGAAACTTAAATTAAAATTAAAATTATAAATAGTGAACACTCGTCACTGATTTTTTAGGGACTGTCAACAAACTAAACCATCCAGTAGTAATCCATTTACTAAAATCAAGAATTTGGCTTATTCATCAATTTTTGATTCCTTATTTTTTTTACTTTTACTCAGGTTGGTATATGTTGGCTCGGTGTTGTTTCTTTTTTTTTTATCCTTGCCCCCAGGATCTACTGTCCTGCCTGCTCTAAGTGAATAATATTTACTTGGACTATCTCTTTCTGCAATCAAAAGTTGTAATCAGTAATCCGTAATCAGAAGTATGCTCACTTTTATGTATTGCTAAAATCTTAATATCATATCAATAAAAATGTATCTATTGAATTGTTTTAGCAGCAATAATAAATAAATGTTGCATTACTTAAAAAATAAACAATATGAAATCTCAACTTAAAACCCACCTGTTTAGAGTTGCTTATGGTTAAATTAGGATTAGAGTGTGGGTTTTGATGTCTTC